>OY740777.1:37979658-38007158 GCA_963513935.1 Aphrophora alni
ATAGGTTTATATAATATTTAAGACTAATTGCAAATATGTCATATGTTCTGATAACTGAAAAACTATGGTCAAAAATTAAACAAAGAGTGTATTTCGTTTGTTTTAAGTTTTCTTGTTGTTTAAAGGCATAAATACCTTATATAAAACTAAATCTGTTGCTCCCCATCTCTCCCATGTTTTCAATTTTTTAACTTTCGGTAAAAACATTATAATCACCCATGATGCTGTTGTAATTTACGCCTACATAATTTGTTACCGAATATAAAATAAGGATTTTGTTAAACTTTTCAGTAAAATAGGAAGAATTTAAGTCCAGTCTAAATTGTAATTAAAAATATTTCACAAAAATAATTTGACTGTTTCATTTCTAATCAACCACTACTTGTCAGTAAACACCAAAAATATTGACTTTCTCAAACCATAGACTTTGCCACGTGTGTTTCCCCACCTTCTAAATATAACTTGATACTTTTTTGTAAAAGTGAAAAGCGTAAATTTTCATTCGTTTGTTCTTACCTCACTCTAATATAATTAATTAGTTATTTTTTAAAGCCACTATCTCAAATTATTATTATATAGACAAAGTTATTTGAGAGAATTACTAAACAGTATGTTTATCTGTGTATTTTTCTTTTCTTCATCAATCCACCTACATACTGGACAACTGATATATTAGATATTATCTCGCCATTATGGATTGGTTCATAACAATGCACAACTTAATACTTTATTTATAACAAAATTATGGATCCTAAAGTAACCTTTGATATTTCTCCGACACGACTATTTCTGTATAAATCGTAAAAGTTTGAACTAAGCAAATGGGAAAAGTTAAATTAAAACAAACATGACAAAATTCGTTGAGAAGTAATACTAGAGTTTTAATTTGAAACTTTTACAACGAAATGTTTATGTTTAACTTGAGTGAAATTCTTTACAAAAACCTGCCGTTATTAATTTACAATTGGAATAATTAAAAAGGGAAACAAGGAGAGAAATTACACTTAAATATTAACGTATATTTGTGAAGGAATGTTTTGATGTTTCATTTCATAAAACCGTTGCGTTTCAACCCAGTTTGTCAATTCTGCTTGCACATGCAAGAACACTTTAAATTCTTATTTTAACTGTAAATTATAAAGCAATTATAGTATTATTATTTATAATAATTTATCTGACTTTTACCGTGTTATCCATTGTGTCGCTACTATAATATCAATAATAACTAAACATAAAAACTTACTATTTAAATCAAAGATTGATTCTATTTAGAACACAATTGTTTAAATAATGTAACAAAAGTTCTCTCTACGGTTTCAAAATATAAAAAGCAAACTTTAGAGCAAATTACTTACGAATAAAATCATGACCGGAATAATAAGTGTAACATATCGACATCAACAAAGCGCAAGTTTGCAAAATTTCCCTTCAGTTTCCATTAAATAAATTAGATAATATCTGAAACTTTAATTTTATTCCCACTTGAACTTATTTACGTTTGTAGTTATATAGGAGAACATAATAAATGTTGCAAATTCTTCTCACTCACTCATTCCAAAAATAGAATAAACATTAAAATAAAACATATTCTCACATAATATTTAAGCTCTAAAGTTGACTCAATGAACTTTTAAGAAAATGAACTCAGATCTAAAAAAAGTACAATAGTCTCAGTTTTAAAAACGTGACAATGAACTCAGTTCTAAAAATGTGAAAATTAACTACAGACAAAGTCTATTAAAACTTATTTACACATTTTAACACTTGGCCCAAACACCCATCGCATGCTATAAAGATATCCACAGCGCATTAAAGTTTTTAATTATACTGGTTACGATTATACCGATTATTGGATATTTTAACTGACGTTTGTAATATGAATACAACTACGATATACCATTTAGAATAATTAATCTGTCTTTTAAGTTATTATACAGGGTGTTACTGCCAAAATTACAATACTAGTTATAGAATAAATCCGATGATTTAAATAAAAAAGATTTGGTTTCTTTCGCAACCATTAAAAAACAGGAACACATTAACTATACCGCTTTCATTGTTAACCATTCTGGAACTCAAATTGTTTTAAAACAACTTAACAATTTGCATACATTTTTATTATTGACAGATCTACAGTTATTATTTGATGAACAGTTTCCCAATCGATTTTCTCTTCTCTGCAATCATTTTCACGCTTCGTCTTCGATCGGAGTGTCGATTTCCGATGTTGACGTTTGTCCGTGGGGTTGATGGTCGTCCACTGCGGTCTTCAACTTCAACATTCGTTCCGCCTTCAAAAAACGTTTCATACAAACGAAAACTTGAGCACTTGACATAACATCATTTCCAATTGCCTTCTAAAGTTTACCGTTTGTTGTCGTAGCATTGTCACTCAGTTTAACACAAAAAGTAACTGACTTATCATTGCCGAATATTTCGCGTTTTCATTTCCCTAACGAGTGGAAACAACACAGGTTCGCTTATTACAGCGTAATTCAATACTAAACCCTCGCAACGATGTTCTGCTTAGACTAGAATTAGTATAATAACGATGGAAGATGGAGTACCTACGAAAGCTGTGAGGTCGTCATGTCTTGCCAAAATAATCAAGTTCATAAGGTCATTTTCGTACCTTATACTACGAATATTTATTTAACCAGACAGTATCAATATTTCGGAAATTTAGTGATTCATTTAAAAAACAAATTTTTGTCTAAGGGACCTTAAAACTAGGATATCCTCAAATTACTGGGCAATGAACTTTGGACTTAACTTATAACTTCCTCTATACTACGTATATTTGTGAAAGAAAATATTCGTTTAAAAGTGAAACGGCTTGAAAATAACCATTTAAATAGACAGAAAAATAACGATAGAATACGAGATGTCACAACTTCACCTCACGATTTATGAGAGGTATATTGTATGACATTGCATTCCACCATTCTAGACCTTGATTTTACAGTAGATTTAGTTTACTGAAAGCTGTAATGTTTGCTGACAGCAAATAGCAAAGCTGTTTTACTTTATAACATAGGTGAGCACGTTGTTTGCTTTACTTGTGTAACTAATATTAGTGAACCATTTGATATGTATTATAAATGCTGCGAACATAATGCACTATCTGTCTCATAAATTTAATACCGAAAGATAAAAATATAAAATTAGATATTTTATTGATGGGTTGTAGAAGACTGTTTTATTCATGGCTTATTGATGAAGTTTCTTTATAAAAAACACAATACTGCAATACATAAATAATACATTGTTGGAGTGTTTAATAGTAAACGTTGGAGACTTATATTCCATTATGAAATAGTTTGAGGTAATTTAAGTGATCTGTTGATCTAGCGCCAAATCTATAATGTGGGAGTATATTAGGTGCTTAAAATACCATATCGCGTAAACGTTACAAGTTTTAATTGTGAAAACATCTCAGTTGGCTTTTAGTGCCTAACAGTCAAGTTGTATTTTAAACGAACACACTTTTATAGCGTACGATCTTGTATAAAATAAAAGAGTGTTCTAAATGATAGCCTAAGTGAAAAGGCAAGGGAAAATATATATTGTTTTAACAAATTGTGTCATCTCATTTTCTTATATTCGTTTATTTTCTAAATCAAGTTGTTTGTAATTAAATAAGTTTTAAAGTATTGTATTTATGCCATCTTTCAGCAAAATTTTTGATTGTACAAAAATTGTCGTATGAAGTGTATTGTCTGTAAAACAACAGTCTTAATAATTTGGCAAAAAAACAATGTCATTACAAATATTATTTACTTTCACATGCACATTGTAAAAGGCTGTTAACTATATAACGATGTCGGACTACGGTTACAATATTGAGTGGTTTTAACTTTTTTCTTCTTATATATGGACTTGTGCTTTTCAAGGGTAAGGCATTACATTTTTCCTTATTAGCTACAAGTCCCTAAATTACTATTCGTCTTTGTAAAAAAAATTGTTTTAAAATTATTTCTCTCATTTTTACATCTTTATAAAATGAGCTATACTTGAAGGCGTGGGCACTAGAAATATATTTGTTCATTTATATATAGAACAGTTTTTAGTTGGAATCAATACTCAAGGAGTTGGTTAGAATCTAAATATGCAGAAAACACTAACTTTGCATAATATGTTATTTTATTTATTTTTTTGTAAACGAATTAAACCTATACTTTGTGTGTATGTCAATATTATTTTTTTAATGAAGAATTTTAACATTCATTTTATATTCTTCCAATCACTTCTTCAATCATTAAGTTGTAGATTAATATTGAATGTTTTTAATTTTAATTATATTAAATCATTAGAATATGTAGCCTACATACAAGCGTGTACAATGCATCGACAGGATGCTGTATACGAAAGCAGAATAAACGAAACACGCCTTGCGGAAACCATAAGATTTATACTCTACTTCCGAAAATTTATTGACAAACGTTTTATCACGGTATCATTGTTCCATGTGGTTGATAAAATCGCAGATAAAAAATATAGATATATGCGATTTGATGGAATACATAAATGTTACATTACGCTAATATTTGTTTGTGACTATAAAGCCAATCCTTCGCTACAACTTAGGTTAATTCAATAATTGTGAACTGTCCGTTACTAAACTCGACGTATACCAAGGTTAACAAATATATGTTTGAATTGCGCTTTATATGATTAAAAAGGCAATATAAGTAAAGTACAAGTTGATATATCCAGAATGTGGAACAGGTAGAGACAGTCCAACATGAATAAGAAATGAGACCATCATCACAACTGCGGGAAATGACCAGACTGATGAGCTTTGCATGTTTTATTATGTGTACTCTTGTCCTTGATACAGTCTGACAGAGCTAAATGAAATATCACGATTCTCATTTGCAATAATAATCGAAAACATTTTTATTATTAGTTTAAAAATATTAGTTTGTAATATTCAGTCGATAAACATTATTTCTGTAAAGTCTGGTTATAAACTGTTAAATTTTCCTTTTTATGTAATTACCTTCAGAATCAAATCTAAATAATTGTTGTAGTCGAATAATATAAGAAAATATGAACAGATACACATTCATAAATATAAATCCTTGTGATGAATAATATTTATTTCAAACTGACGAGAAAAATTATTTATAAAGAAAATAAAAGAGGGATAACCTGAGAAGTAAAAGGGAGATAAACGAGAAAGGAAGAAACAGAGAAGATATCTACGGATCTAGTGGGAGAAAATTGTGTAAGATTTAAATTTGAAAGGAGTGAGAGGTACACGAAAGGGGTGTAGAAAGGAGAGTGTATAGGGTAAGTGATAAAAAAAACTGGGTGGTCGAAAATGTAAATTAAAGACCCTCATTTTATGTAGTGAATATAAATAGTAAGGGGAAGAAACAGATTTATACCTATAACGAGAAAACAATTATAAATACAGACATGTGAGCGGAATATAAATATAAACAATAGTAGTAGAGATAGAATAAGAAAGTTAGGAAGAAGGAGGAAGCATAAAGTTATAATGATAATTAGAGACAATAATGATAAAGGTGATAGTAGTATAGAATTTTGATAAAAGTATTATTTAGCACTTGGATATAAAAAAGGCAAGAAGAGGAAAAATACAGTACAGAGAAGAATACTCAGAGAGCTAAATTACAAAATAGTGATATGTGAATTGAGATTCAGAGTAGGTTGGGTATGGAAAGGTATTTGTATAAAGTATAAATAATAAAGTAAAGTTATATAGAAATAGAGAATCAAATACAAATGTATATCGTAAAAATATAGAAAAAATACATAGTTGATGATTGGATAGAGAGAGTCAGATATACAGATTAGTTCCCAAAATTAATTTAGCGTCATTCGTTCATGAACACTGTATAACCAATTTATTTTATTATTTGAATCAATAAATATTAAAACGTTGCAACATGTTTGTGACTTTCCCATAACAATGACAGACGTGAATCCATTTAAAGTCATTATTTATTCCTGTATCTGTAGTGTACTCAATATGTACAGTACTAGTCAGTATGTCACAATATACCTAGCTGGTGTCTAACAATTATTCAAGGAAAACAATTACAGCATTACTTCAACCAAAATTAGATCAATATTTTATATTAAAGAGTCGGGGAACAGTTAAAGAGTGGTAAGTTACATCGTCAAATCTATATTCTTAATCCACATTCAAACCACATCACCTTCTCTGCAAGAAACTAACTGCACTTGCATACAGATCAAGGATTTAAAGGGACTTAAGGTTCTGATATAAACATTGCATCTTGTAGAATGTTAGAAGCAGTTTAGTGTGATATTTTAAAATAAAATAAGGGGAGGGGGTAAAATATGTAAATACAATATTTATAACTTGTTCTTCTCGTTACGTATGTTTCTTTTTTATAAATTCTTAATTTATTATATATATATCCTTTATATCTCAAGTTATTGTTTAAGATAGAAAACAAAAAAACTATAAATAGAAATATATGTTATCAATTTTGTTATAACTATTATTATTATTATTACATATTTATATATACAATTTTTATTTTAGAATTGTTTTTAGATCCGTCTACTTCGAAACAATTTTGTTGTTGTGCGGGTCACATTTTCCATGCGATCGCAGCAGAGCGTAACTTCAGAAAGTTCACATGAAAAAAATGATAAATCACTATACTGTACCTTCAGCTCTAGTGGAGAAATATGGAAATGTAAGAATGCTTTTGTATCACGTCCCAGTGTATATTTCTGGAGAGATCAAATCAAATAATAAGACCTCTCATTAGAATATGTGTAGTGACTTTAAAACTTTAACAATAAGTCATCAGCTGACTGATTAAATTCAAGATATAAATGCATTTATAATACAAAGAAGCAAGTTTAGAGTGTATTAAATACATTACATTTTCCGATTACTTTGCATAAAATAAAGAATATAAAAAAACGTTTTGTTGAGATGGACTGGATCAGTGCACATTTGGTATCAATGATGATTAAATTTTAAATTATACGTCAAAAAGAAAACTTTGACAAGAATAAAATGAGATGTTATTACAATCATGCAAAGAGTCAAGGATAAAGGTTTTATTTATCGAGCAAACCAAGTGAGTTCAGATATTTACGTTGGGAAAAAATTAAAACATACGATTGTTATAAGAATTATTTTTTCTAAATTCAGTACAACATACAATGAATAATTAAACGAAATTTTAAGCAATGAATGAATAGAAATTTTTTGCCCAAAATATACATCGGTATAAGATTTAAAAAAATTATAATACATAAAATAAATCTTTCACACTGAGGCTAATAAGGGTATAAACCAATGTGTATCAATTAATTATTATGGTTTCCATTATTAAATGTATAAACTATGCGAGAAATGTTATTCTAGGCAGTATTTAGTAAATTTAAAATAAAAGTGTTTGATATTTTCGTCATTAGAAATGATAATGGAGAGGGAGATACACAATCTAAGTAAATTTTGTGAAATTCAATCTCATATGTGTAGAGATATTTAAAATAAAATAAAACTCATTTAAAGTACATTTTCGTAATAACTATAGTTATTCAAAAATATTGTAGTAAGTAGAACGATTATTATTTGTCTATTTACATCAACATAACTGTGGAATAATCATTACCTAAGGGGTGGGGGAGTTTTGACCAAAATACCGAGAAGAGACAAAAAACAAATGATTAGTGCCACAACTTTTGTAACAATAATCATACAACTTCAATCAAGTTACTACGCAATTAATGGAACTTGAAGAAATGACGACAGTCATATTGAATTCAGATTACAGGAAGAGCCAATATGGAAAATGTGAAAAAAACGTTTGAATTAGGAGAATAAAGTTTGAACTATTTAAAGTTTGAAAGTATACTTTAAAATGAAGGGGAGTGACGAGTGATACAAACTGGTCACCATTTTACCAAATGTTATCACTAATATAGACAATTGACAATTAATGGACAAATAGTTAAATTATTTGAAATGATAAAAGTAAGTGATAGAAAATTATACAAGAGACAAAAACGTGTTCAATGAACTTAAGGAATTTTAAACCTTCGAATGGGTATATTGGCATTTAATCCCTTTAAGTGAAAGTAGCTGGGTCTAAAAATCCAAGACATTATTCAATATCTACATAAAGCAGTCTTGAAACAAAAGAATAATTATCATAAAAGGACCGATAATAATTTTAAAATACTTAAAATAATAGCTCGATTTCGGGAAACATATAAATGGTATAATTTAATCGTATGACATGTATCTAAAAATGAATTATGATTTCTTTTAGTACAGTATATGGACTTTTTAGGCTGTAACACAGTACATAGACTATTTTTGTACACTAATTTTTCTACATTATTTGTGTGTGATAAAATAATAAATGCGAAGCGGATTTTATATTTATTCATATTTGTACCTCTATGTAATATTCAATTTGAAAATTTATTTGAGACAGGACGAGCTAAAAGATATGGCGACACAATATAACTTTCCTGAAGATTGTGAATTGAATATATTTATGTTATTTTCCTCTACGCATATAAACAGAAAACAATAAACAAGAAATAAATACGAATCGAATTTAATATAAGTTTACAGCTTATACATGATTGAAAATAGCAATATATTTACGACCTATAAACTGAAAATCATTTGAACGGTTCGCAGATATTACAGTAACCGTCTTCCATACCTACAAACAAAATCAAAGTCTGAGTAAACAATATGTATTTATTTCTTATATCTCGGAAAATTCTTTGTTAGAAATCGTGGATAAAAAACCCGAAAATAAATCACGGTTTTTCTGATTGGAAGTTAAAAATTTATCAAACCAACAAAAGTTTATCTTTTATATATTGTTAACTTATGATTCATATTGTAATAATATTATGTCCCAAAATCGAAACTAAAATAAATTTAAAGTAATTGTTAATGGTCGAAAAGTTTTTAGTAATTTTATACTTCATAAAATATATTCGCGTATGGTTCTGATTGTTCAAAATTGCTTGTTCGCGTATTCAAAATTGCTTGTATATGAGCAATTAATTGTTGATCATATGTTTTGGAACTTACCTAAGGTATTATTATAAACTAAAAGGTAGGTTTTGGAACCTACCTTTTAATTATTTTAGCTAAATTTTATCAAGTAATTGGTTTGTCTTATTACAAAACCAAAGTTTCATCAAAATTTCTCCACCCAATTTTAGTCATTTTTGGACATGATACACATGACAGTATCACTTTTAGATGAATAACTCACGAATATGCCTAGTATTTTGTGAGTTAAGTTATAGTAGTGTTTGGTTTTAATTTATAGAAAATATACAAACTTATCAAAATCAATACAACTATCAAATTTCAATTTTGTTTTGCGATGGCCGAAAACTAGGTGTTTTGAGTTATGAAAAACTAATTACCAGCTGTTATTATTAGAATATGTCGTATTGTCAAGCAAGAAACAAGAATGTGTTTAGATTATTCACAGAAAAACGACTCACTTCAGTGCATAAAAAAACTTCTTTTTTTTTAGTCCTTTAGAAAAGATTATTTTGAAATATTTTCAACGGAAATTTTCGTCGTAAAGTTGCTTCTCATCGTAAATGTGAGAAAATAAAACAGTTACAAAATGATGACAAAACGGAAATATTTATTTTACAGTACGTTCATTTCCATAAAAACTCAATTTAAGCGTGTAAACATGATTAGGGATATTAATTTATAAAATAATAATTTCTGTAAAAGAGGAAAAGTTGCACCAAGTAAAGTTATATTACGACATTTAGAAGGAGTCTTAAGTGCTAACCTACTTCCGTTAGTCTTGTAGTGACTTGGGCGTTGTAAGGAGTTTTTTCGGGTCATTTCCCTGAGAGGTTAGTTTCTTACATTTCTCTGAATGGGATTGGTAGATCGTAATCACATTCATTACTTAATGTCACTTCTTTAAAAACCATCCCCATCGTAGTGTATTTTTTTAACATTGAATCTGTATGTGTGAAAATATTTTTAGGAATACACACAATACAACGTTAAATGTGGGATATCCCACCATAAACTACAATATATATTCCGTTTTTAATTCTGTCCAAAGTTATTTATTTGATAATCAGTCAAATTTTGAAGTCGAAATGCTAATCCCTATTTACTATGAATAACAGAGTTTCTTGAGAATGAAATTTGTTTACCTGTTTATATTCCGTTCAATTTTCAAAGAACTAGTAATCTGAGTTTTCTTCAGGTTTTTGAGATTCAAAGTTTAAATTTTATCTTGTTTGTAACTATATCTGTTTACTACTCTTTTAGTTTATTTTTACTCAAGCATAAAGTAAAGAACTGGATATAAATTTGCTTATATTATAACCCTCTTGCAGCTCAGTGTCTCGATATATCGAGGGAATCCATATGGATCTATACCCTTTTCGTTTTCTTTTTTAGATATTCCCTTCTCATTTATAGTTTCGTCTCTTTTGATCAACGCTTGTCCTTTCCTAATAGTGACATTATTAGCGTATTTAACAATTTTTATTAATTGTTTTTCTTCATTTTATTTTCCCATAATACGATAGAGTAAATTTGATAATATTAAAAAATCTCCCTCAGTTTTCAAGCCTCACAAAAACCGAAAGGATTTTCCCTCTTTTTTCTATATAGAGGTAATGCCAAGACGTTATACCAACCAGGAACAAAAGATAAGACTTTATTGTAGTAGAGCTTAAACTAGTTATATTTGACTTATTATTTCAAGTTTAAAGGTTTGATGGATGTTAGTCTAAACAGAGAAAAGACACAAATTTACAGATATTAAGTTAATGTTATTATATTCTGATATCGAAATAAATAATTTTATTATGACTGTATTCGATATTTTGATTCTTGTTGTTTATAGGCAAAAATAATGACTCATAGTGTAAATAATCTAATAGCGTCAAAGTTGTAATAAAACAAAATTTGTCAAGAAAGACGTCAAATGAGACAAGAAAGAGAGTGATAAAACCCAAGAGTGTGTTAAAAAAGCTTAATTATACTTGTGTGTGTAAGTAAATAATCGTCACGTACTTCAATATTTTATAATTTATTAATACTGATTTCGATGACAATGTTTATTTCCACCGAAGATCTTATTCCAACTTTAAGTAATTAATATAATATTTAATAAATCTAAACGTAATTCTTCTATTCATCCCTACTTGAGTTATCAACCTATAGCAATAATTCTGTGTTAAAACATGTTATAAATCCTAAACATATAACCTTCACGGTTTTCCTCTCACAGCTGCTGTAATCCTTTGCATGATCCATCTAAATCCTCTAGTCATTGTCTCCTCACGTCTTGTCAATTATTCTCTCCCTCACCTCACTGAACTTTCCTGTAATCCTTGTTAAGTTGTTACAATGTCCTTCCCAAAACATTGTTAGTACCCAGTTAAAAATTAGCCGCACATTCTAACTAAACTCTTATGTTACTACCAGGATTACCGAATACATAGTATTCATTACTAGTACTATTTTGTTTCATAGATAAGTTTATTTACCGAGTTGTAAAAATTATCAGTCTGCATAAAATGTACTAACTATGTTCATGCAAGAACTCCAAATAAAGCCAAAAATATACAAAACCAGTAAAAACTCATTTCCTTAATACCCCGACCTATATTTTTAATTAAAAATATATCCAATAAGGTGTAAAATGTAACTCACGTACTAATTTTTATAAAAATCTAAATTGGAAATTATCAGCTTTATCTATTCTTTCTTTTTAATACATTTATTTAATGTATTTAAGTGGTCAAATTGAAATTAGGACTTAATAATAACTTATGTATTTTCTAAATAAAACATATTTAGAAGTTGTTTCAAAAAACAAAATAAAGTTTAATGATATATTATAGGCTTATAATAGAAAAATGGGAATTAATTTCAAATAACAATGTATATGCACACAATAATCTATTATTTCTAGTTTGGCGTATAGTTTAACAGAATAAATTTTCACTAATCACAAAAGTCGGCATAAATCTGTAGCAACAATTTTAGAACTTTTCGAGTTTTGGAATAGCTGCAATTATTGATTATTTTCAACAAATCAATTTCTCATTTTCCAGCTTGTTTTCCCTCTCTCCGACGTGGTTGTTCAAGGGCTCAACTTAGGTTTATCTTAAACAGCGGCTACAAAATGTTTAAGATATCATCATAAAGTTCGTATGGGATTTTAGAGTGCTGATATCCTTTATACGTGATTGAAATTTTTTTAAACGAATTTCAAAATGACAAAACGGCTACCAAATAGGTGATATTTTTGTTCTAATCATGTTGTTTCTAATCTACTTAAATTTCAGATTACAAATCTAAATTTGATACCGACCTCTTCTCTTAAAGAAGAGCTGTTAAGAATAGTAGTTAACGGGTCCTAGGGTGTCAAGTGAATGTAGATTTTAATTTAATTCACGTATATCAATAACCCCATTTATGGTGTAGACGCAACATTAATGTGAAATTTTATGGTCAGATTATTACCTGAGTAACAACTGTTTAAAAAAATAGCCTACTGGTTAAAATCCCAAGAACTACCAATAAAATTTAACATTTTTTTAAATTAACAAGATAACATATTTTGGGGCATACAATGGAGGATCGGTTTGTATATTGGAGCTGGTTAAATACTATGATAACTTAATCCAATTACTTGTTTCGCTTGCACAGTATTTGAATAATAAAGGTTCGTATATGGGAAAACAACTTACACAATTTTGCTATGTTTTGCTCAAAAAGTGCATGAATAATAAAATTGTCAATATAATAATGTAAAACGAATCCCAGATATCGTAATGAAGAATCAAAACGAAAACAAAGACGACTGATCAATTTTGTTTCATTGAATTGTAAGAGTTTTAAACATTTTTTTTTTCGGAGTAAATCATAATAATGATAAAGTATTTGTACAATGCTGCCTTAACATATGAATGGGAATGTAGAAATGGTTAATAAGATTATTTTATTATTGGCTAAAATCCACAGAACCCTGTTTAAGAAATGACAAATTTACTATTACTGAAGCAGTTCTATGGAGTTCCGTGAATTATGACACGCTACTCTACTTGTTATTTATACAGACATTTTTATATCCAAGTAGTTTCATAAATAAATTTTAGTTCAAATTGTAAATTAACTTTAGATTCATTTTTGGTATAATATTATCAGTACTTAGAAATAAATCTAGGTATTTAGAATTAAATGTGTAATCCAAAGTGATATTTAACTAAATTGTTTTTTTCTATCCTAATTACCGCAGAATCATCCCTATTTCCAAAAAAACCCTTTGGTCTATTTTCCTGTATATAATTTTTTTTTTGTGTGAAAAGTATTATTGTGTCTTATAAGGTTCGATCTTTCAGTTTATCAATATAGATTTTTCCCCTATAAAACTATCTTTGATTTTATTTTAACGTTTTTCCTTTAGGTCTATACGACTGATGATGACAGGGGGGGGGATAGTTAGTGCAACGTTTTAGTAATTATTGTAAAGACTGTTTTTTCTTGTTTTTTTTAACGTAAGTGTTTATAATATAACTGTTATAAATACTTTATCTGGAAAAGAAAAATGTTAATTAAAAATAGCCCTTCAATTCGTGAAAATGCTTATTTAAAACTAGGGAGGTCTTCATAACCTGGCCTATTAGTTGTTTTCGTTTTGTATTTCAGTAGTTCGTATTACCTGTTTTACAATATATTTCTCTTTTCAATTTATATTTCGGTGATATTTTATTTTCCTACTAAGAGAAATTGTTAAACTATTTTTTATATCTGTTAATCAAATTGATCTGTATCTTGCAAAGATTTCAAATCGAACAGTAACTGTAGAAACGTGAAGAATTTCACCAACAAGTAACTGAATATTATTTAGATTTTGGTAAATTCATAAATAAGTAAATAAAAATCATTCCGAGTTTGGCAATTATGGATGCGTTGGAAAATATTAAACTTAGGGTAACGTATGTAGCTGAGATACACTTTTTAAAATTTCTTATTAGTTTTTAAATATTTTTATTCTTTGTAGTATAAATAGACATATAAAATTATTGCTTTCCTATTATTACAAATATAGTTATTCATATTTTATTATTTTAGCAATTGTTAAAACAAAAACAATGAATTAATTTATCAATAAACAGAACAGCTTTATGAGTTTTGTTTTGAATGTTCTTTCATTTAAAACAAACCTCAAGAAAATCGGTCAAGTAGAACTCCACCATGTAGGTTGAGTGGGTGCGGAGGAAATCTTTAGCGAACATAGATTAGACATAAAATATAACAATGTCAATTACTTTTAAAGTGTTTTCAACTTTATTTTGTAATTTTACGTACAAATTTAGTTATAACAAACAAAATAGTAAATGCATATTTAAAACAGTGAAATAGGTCCATTAGTTGTATAACTTAGTAGACAAATAGGTTAGGCCTAGCATAGAGCAATGTGAAACAATTTTAGTGTTTTCAATTTGACTTTGTTATTTTACATGTAAATATAGTTACCATAGCAACAATATATAATGCATACTTTAAGTAGCTGATTAGATCAAATACATCCAAAAATGTGGCTGTGGTGTGATTCGTAAAACTTTTTTAAACATATATATATATATATATATATATATATATATATATATATATATATATATATATATATATATAT
Organism: Aphrophora alni; assembly: GCA_963513935.1. Taxonomy (NCBI): domain Eukaryota; kingdom Metazoa; phylum Arthropoda; class Insecta; order Hemiptera; family Aphrophoridae; genus Aphrophora; species Aphrophora alni. The sequence continues at coordinate 37,994,352 of OY740777.1, forward strand.
ATATTTAAGAATCATGTTGCTAGTATCCAAGTCACACTATTGTTTTAATTAACAAATGAATTATCTTATACTGTATGTTTTCCGCCAGGTGACTGTTTTTTTTCTCAACTGAGTGAATAGAACTCTGAAGATAAGATGCTTTGATACACGTTAGTGTTAAAAAAAATTAATAAAATAAAATAAAAATGGTCATCTGGTGGAAACCATATAAAGTAATTCAATTGTTAGATAAAATTTTTATTTATTTTTTATTTCGAAGTTGATATTTTTATGTTGAACTAAAAAAATGACGGTTTTATCAAATGTTGACATAATTTCTACAAGAAAAGCATCACCATGGAATAGGAAACGTACGGGTTAGTTCCTTTTTATCTTTATCACCCACTATTAATTAAATAATTATTAATATTATTCTTAAAATTGTAAACAAATCCTGACTTTAAGGGTAACTGAAATTTATTTTTAATTGAATATTGTGCATGAATATGTAGAAATACTCATACATTCCGTCCGTTGTTGTTGTCAACTGTAAATAAACACGATAACAGTCACAGAATAAAATATGGAAACACAGAATTTGGTGTAGTGGACTTTAGCGTGCTTGATATTCGTGTAAATGTGACAAACCACCTTGACAAACCAATTCTAACGGGAATTACTTGTATAATCATTATTTCTGGGAAGATGGAAACAAATAATTTTTTTTACGTGTTTCATCGGTTATTTGAAATGTGTATCCTAGAATGTTGATGCAATGACAGTGCACAGTTCAGATCATTTTTCATTCTCATTCAAATAAATAATTATAAAGTTTTAAGGTTATGTTCGTTTCCATTCAAATCCACTTGTATGCTTCAGTAAACACATTTTTAAATTATAACTTTTTTAAACCTTGGACAAGGACACGGTGTTGGCTTCTCTTGTATGTTTCCATCCTTTATATATTTTTATTTCAATTCCTTAATACCAAACAATTTACTCAGTGTAAAACGTACTTAATTAAACAATAGCTTTTATTGAATATTTTTAATATAATAAATTGAAACTTTCTATATTTTCAGTCAATTAAATTTTTACCTTATTATTGTTTGTTTATTGATCAGTTGTAAAATTATAATCACGCATTTAAGAAAGATTATGCAAACGTTTTCCATAATTTACAATACACATACATTTTTTCATAAACATAACGCACACACATGAAGTAGTTAATGTATATTCCACACATTATCACCAAGCATAGCAGCTTGTACCTGGCTGTATACAGAATGTATGCATTCTCCTGTCACCAAACATTCCTACTTCCAATAATCACAATCCCACATAAATCAAGCTCTAGCATGTTACAAAGCAACATCACACTAATTTAGCCGATTGATGTTACGTGCCCAGTTTCTGCTGTCATATTGATTGGTTTTTGTTCTTAATAGTAGGCCTATACGTAAATTATTCATTTGCATACATATTAAGTTTCACTTCTAAACGAACGTCTTCCCTTCTCACTTATACATAGTATAGAGAAAGTTATGGAGTAAGTCCAAAATTCCATTTCCAGTATATTGCAGATAAATATATTTAAATGCCGCCGAGGCCAAACAAATTTTTATTTCTAATGACTAAAAATGTTTAAGATATTGATATCAAATATTCTGCCCTCTTGGTTGTATATCTTTAGTGTGTTCGTATTATAAAATGTTTCTAAAACAAACAAAATCTTTGATTTAAATCATTAAATGAAATGTAGGCCTATAACCTAACCAAATCTACTTTGTCATACTAAGTTTTTATTTAGTTATTGAAGGTATTATATTTTTCCATGCTGAATTTCACTTATACAGGGAAGTTCACCTACTCTTATATTAAAGACAAAGTTTTTTGATAAATCGAAAATTCCGTTTAAAATATTTAGGGGATATATCCATTGTATCAATGTATGGTTGCCTCATGACTAAAGATTTGCTTTTAGAAGTAATAAAATTGTAAAAATTACATCAAGTTTCCTATCTTGTCGGAAGAATATTCATGGTTTGTTCGTATTGTAAATTGGTTCCTAAAACCACCAAATGTTCCATTTAAAACATCAACCTAACCTAACCTATTCTATAATAATAACACATTTGTATTAGTAATTGAAAATATTTACAAATTACATTTGTCAATGCTGACTTTCACTTATAAAGTTTACCTTCTGACATATACATACTCTAGAGAGAGATATGTGAAGTGTAAGCAATTTTATTTCGAGTATTTTGTGTACATACGTCTGTGTTAATGTCCCCTGAGGCCAAAGAATTGAAGTATGTGTGCCGTGTCCGTATAGGATCTATGCAGTGCATAAGTCCTATGCTTTAGGATCTACAGCCCAAGGGAGTGGACCAATTTATTCAAGTTTAACATGTGTAGATATTTTAACAATCGGACAAATTAGAAGCACGTAAATTATTTCAGAATTAGTCTATTTTTACTCATTTACGTGCATTTTGTATTCTTTATTCAAGTTAAGCAACTGTGTAAAAAATTACCTTAAAATTACACCTAATTAGTTAATCTTAATCTTAAATTGTACTGAAAAACTATGTAATGTATAAATCTCCTTTCGGATATGGCACTTTTTTCAGACAATAGGCGACTTAGACTAGGTCAAGTAGGAATAGTTTGCTTACCTTCACATTAGTATTAGTTTTACTATAATCACTGTTCTTTAATCAGCTCCTGTGATCCTGTTGCTGTGGATATCAAAATATTGAGTCAAACATAGAGATCGAAATTTATTAACGAATAAGGACTGAAAGGACTGCTATTATGAAGAAATTACTAGATAAGTTCTAACTGTAAACTTAGTTTTAATAATAAAATATAAATAAATAAAAAACTGTTCTTTAAAAAAGTTCATTAATATATTGCAATAGTTTTGCAAGTAGTGTAGTTAAAAGTTTCCTAACGAAGTAAGGTTGTACTTTAAATACAGTTTGATAGTGTATGATTATGTACTAATTAGGTAAGACGATCTAAACTAGAATGGTGTGGATATGAACAAATACATTATCTTTTGAAATTGTCAAAATAGGTGTTTTGTGTGCAATTTGCTTCGAAATAATTTTAGAGCTATGGGATTGCACACCTTAGCTGTAACAATAGGTTTGTTAAACTTATTGCGGAACGTGGAAAAAATATTGTGGTGAGTAAAATACAGTTTTAATTAATATTCATTTAAAATGGTATTCCACCACATTACAAAGGTCGTTTTTATAATTAATTAAACTTATGCCAGTACATGGATGTGAGAACGAAATAAATTTAGTACAATAAATGAAATTCTCTAGAGAAAATACTAGCGTTTTAATTTCATTATTTTAAAACGTCAGTTTTGATCTTCAAACCACAATAAAATTCTCTAATAACCCGGCGTTAATAATTTAATCATAATTTTAATTTAAAAAAAGAAGGAAGGAGGGACGCTCAACAAAAGTAATAACATATATTGTCTCTAAAATGTTTTGATGTTTCATTCCACACAATAATGAGTTTCAAATCCGATTATTCATTAAAGCTTGTAAATAGACGAACACACTGGCTAATTTTATATTTTAACTGAGAAATATATTTGGTAAACAAACAAAGTTTTAATTTATTCTATTATTTGTTAAATACAAAACCAGTATTTAAATAAAAGAAAGAGATAATGTGAAAATGCATTCCTTCTGTTAATAACAAGAGTGTATCAATTTATATACAGTATTACCAACTTTATACCAACCTCCTTCTGTAATAATTATTTATTGATCCACTTTTCTTATAAAACTCTAACAACACCTTAAATAAAATACATAGTTTAATAGTAGAGTAGTTTAATACAAATAATAATATCGGAAGTAGAGACAATTTTGTATTAAATAATGGTTCGTTTGAATGGGAACAGAGAGAGATGAGTAAAATGGAACAAGAAATAACAATTAATTTTGGAAATTATATATTTTTTATCTATATTTTACAACAATAATAAAATCAATACCTTAGTCCTTATTTAAAAAGAACAATAAACATTTACAATAAATTTTACTATCAATTACATATTTTCTATTATCAAACAATAAATTTAGAAGTGAATATTGTATGCTTTGAATTTGTTGAAAACAGTCCAAATATAAATATCTGCTCAACGCAATACATCGGAAGGAAGTTCCATCTCATGAAAGAGGAAGTCACGAAACACGCCATGTTGAAACCACAAGATTTATACACGGCTTGGTTTTTTCAAAAGTATCATTGTCGGTTTTGGATGACAAAATTCCAAATGAAAAACGAAACTTTCGTTGTTTTTATGAAATAAATATATTTCGAGAAATCATAACTCAATTTTTTTGTTTCATAGGTTATACTTTAAAGTTAGAAAATAACAATAGATTTATAAAGTAGTTTTAACTTAAATAATTTTAGTAATAAATAACTTAGATGTAAATACACAATTAAAAATGATCAGGAATCAATTGTTTTATATACTTTTAATTATTCCTAATTCTACAAATAATAACAACCAAATAATTTTAATTATATTTAGTTAATTCCTAATTAGCTTAATTACTTTCGATCTAGCCGATTTGTATGATAGGTTTATTCATGAATGAATCAAAACTGCATATTGTAAACTAAATATTAAATTTAACAACATACAAATAGTTAACACCTATATGGAAACATCGGTCAATTTGACCGTCTTGCGTTTTTGCATTCATATGTTGGCTAAACTGCGTGACCTTGACACTTGCCGCGGTCAGTACCTTCCCCCCTCCTCAGAACAAGACCATAACGCACAATATCAATTAGTTCTGCACAGCGCATCCTCTGTGACAGTTGCATTTGTCATTTTACAGTCGGTCAGATTTACCGCGTGTTACTCTTACTGTTAGTTTGTTGTCGGTCAAAAGTGCCGTATGTTTCCTTTTGCGTTCTGGTGTCCTTTTTTGTAAATAGATTGTTTGTGATTTCATCTTCTTTTCTGTGTATTGTGATAGTGTATAAATTGTATATAGCCTGTAAATAACTTTGTAGTGTATTATTTTACTTTTTTCATACATAATGAACTGTGCTGGAAGTCGTAAGTCTTTTTCAACTCACGATCCCGACTTTGGTGACAATATTCGCAGACTGTTGGAGAATGAAAATGTGGATAATGATGGTTCAGACGAGGATTTGGATGATATGGACGACTCAGATGCTGATCCTGATTTCTTAATAGAGGACAATAGGCATTATGAAGACTCTACTGCTTCAAGTTCAGATGAGGCAGACGAGGCATTGATGGAAGTAGACCAAGAAGATGAAAGTGAAGTGCTAAATACAGTAGCTGAAAACACTTCCCTTCCACCATATTTTCTTGAGAGAATGAAAAAAAAAGAATGCAGACCTCCCAATGCTTGGAAAAGCCAACCTCCCCCAAGGAATGTGAGAACCCCAGTAAGAAATATAATTAGAACATTGCCTGGCATTAGAGGGCCTGCAAGAGCGTTAGGGAATGCTCCCAAAAAGGAGGAGGTATGGAGATTACTTTTTGATCAAGATATCATTCAACAAATTGTAAATAACACCAACATCAAGTTAGCGTCTGTTCGCGAAAAAATTGCTCCAGGGAAAAGTAAATCAAACTATAGGAATACGGATGCTGAAGAAATAAATGCTCTAATTGGTATGTTGCTCTTAGCGTCAGTCGTCAAGTCCAACAATGAAAATATGACATCTCTTTTTTCTAAAGATGAGTTTAGCCGTCCAATATTCAGGGCTACTATGTCTGACAAACGCTACAAAGTAATTATAGCATACTTACGTTTTGATGAAGCTCAAACCCGAGAGGCGAGAAAAATGAATAACAAAGCTGCTGCTATCTCAGAAATTTTTGAAAAGGTCATCTTGAACAGTCAGGCTATTTACAGTCCTTCAGCTTATGTCACTATAGATGAGATGCTTATTCCCTTTCGAGGAAGATGTGGGTTCAAAGTATACATGCCAAAAAAACCCAAGAAGTATGGCATAAAAGTCTTGTGTCTGACCGATGCCAAAACATCTTATTTATATAATGGGTATATTTACACAGGGAAAGGAAGCGATGGAGTAGGTTTAACAGAAAAAGAGAAAGATAATAGTATTCCAACCCAGTCTCTCATTCGTTTGTGTAAAGTGATTGAGGGTAGCAATCGAAATGTAACCGCTGATAATTGGTTTTCGTCGATAGAGGGGGTAGATGAGCTCAACAAAAGGAAGCTCACTTATGTCGGTACCATGAGAAAGGATAAAAGATGTATTCCAACAGAGTTTTCTCCTAGCAATGCACGACCTGTTCCATCCACTCTTTATGGTTTCAGAAAAGATGCAACCATTCTTTCCTTCGTACCTAAAAAAAACAGAGCTGTGTGCTTGATATCTTCAATGCATGCCACAATTGAAACTGATCAACAGAAGAAAAAGCCAGAAATGATTTGTTTCTACAATCGCACCAAAGCCGGGGTAGATCTCCTCGACATGAAATGTGCGGTTTTTTCCTCGAATCGGAAAACTAGGAGATGGCCTGTTGCAGTTTTCTATAGACTTGTAAACATCTGCAGTGTAAATTCGTTCATAGTGTTTATGAGCTATAGTGGAACATCTATGATGAAGCGCTTTGAGTTCATCAAGAGTCTTGCAAAGGATTTGATTGTTCCCCATCTACGGAAGAGACTCATCATCGCCAACCTTCCTCGAGACTTGAAGATGGACATAAATAAAATATTGGGAAACAATGCTCCTGTGGTTGGGGATTTGCCGGATGATCGTCTACCGAAGAGGAAAACCTGTGAGAAGTGTCCCCCTGGAAACGACCGAAAGACGCAGCACAAATGTATAAAGTGCAACCTTGCAATCTGTGGCCAGTGTCAAAGAAGAGTTTGTACAGACTGTGCTAAAGAATGTGTATAAATCAAGCTTCTGAACATTGAACCAATGTGAGTAAGATCTGGTTTTAAAATGTAAAAAAAACAGTAAATACTTTCATTTTTTTGCTTAAAATGTTATACAAATAATTTAATATGTTCTCATTAAATTTTTTTGATGTTTTGAATAGCCTAACTTAATTTCTTAACCACTACATCCATTCAAGTAACAAGAAATAAACAGAATATAGCAAATAGTATACAACGGTCAAATTGACCTTATGTTTCCCTTACTGTTATAAAAAACATGTTTCCATATAGGTGTTTTAATATGACAGAATACACTCTTACTTACATAAAAATACATAACTAGTTCCACCTATTTCGGTCAGAAGATATCACTCTTTTAGTAAAACGTAGTAAAGTTGTGGACGGTTCGACATGAATAAAAAATGAAATAACACCCATCACCATTGAGGGAAAGAATCAGACAGTAGAGCTTTGTATATTTTATTAGGTGTACCCTTGCCCTTGATTCTATCTGACGGGACTGAATGCAATGCACAATTCTCACATTCATAAACAAACAAGTTGATAGGCGACATTGTAGCACTTATATAAATCTATAAAATAATGTAATAAAAACAGATCTTCTAAATATATTGTTCCAAAATTTGGTATCTTAGGACTTGTATATTGTGTTAGTAGGTCGAGGAGCTTTCCCCCAACCTCATCATATTAAATTTTCTCTGAATTTCAAATAATTCTAACTATGAACACACTATATTCCCTATTAAAAGTTTTATATACCTATATTAACTCTATCTTGTTTAGCTACAGACGACACGTTGAAAATATTTTTTTTCATATTCCTGAGGTAATGAAACTTAATTAAAATAAAAAAGGAGATCGAAATCATTTAAATATTAAAAATTATCCTATATTTCGTACAATGCGTGTCTAAATTGTATTAACCAGAAAATGGATTGGTGAAGGTTTCGAATCATCTAATACTGACTTGGTTGTTGTTTTTATTTATAGTAATATCACAGTTATTTTGTCCTAGTCAGATAATATAAGTTTGAAATTTTTTTTGTTATACGTTGTCTTGATTCCTAATTTTACCACATTACTGCTTACCGAAATTATTTTGGAAACTAAATTTGCCAAATATTAGAGTGCCAATCAGTGACATACTAGAGGTACCTCAGTTAGGATTCCACCTTCCTTCATGTTGTCTTGGTTTCAAAATAATATGAATAATTAATAAAATGAAAACATGTTTTTGATTGTGGTAGTAGAGCTATATTAGAAACACTGCCCTTTAAACACCAATGACGAGATATATAGCGGTGACAAGCGCTATAATAGTGACAAGCGGTGATATATAGTGTATGGTGTGTTATCCTATACACTATTAGGTAAACTCAAACAAAACGTTTTCCGAGGTTCATTTATATAAGTATTTTCTTTCAGTATGTGTTCTAAATATTAATTCCCAAGTAGATTTTTTTTGAAGGTGGAAACCTTAAGGAGTTCCCCCAAACAATAAAAATATTTGCCGATAAAACATAATTAGTGGTATTTCGTGGGTTAATTAGGAAGAAAACGATTAAAACTAAAGTGGTAGTTTCTCACAGCACAATTTTACTTCCATTACATAAAACTATTCCTGCCAATAAAGTGTGCATATGTCAAGTAGACGTGATGAATTTACTTATACAATTCTACATTAAATCGTATTAGTCTGAATCCTGTGCGTATTGTAAATTAAATATATGTAAAAAAACTGTGTACATGTTGTTAAACAACGCTGAGATAGTATCATTGAATTTCGCTTAAGGTTTAAGAAGAATGAGCGGGCTTAGGGTAATAGAAGTTTAACTAAATACACAATTGTGTATTGTAGTGTTTGTTTAATTATATACAATGACCCTCATATTGTAACTTTTTTTTTATTCACACTATATTTTTTACAAGTGCTTCACTTTATAAACATAACAAGTTAAAAAAACTAAAAATCTAAACAAAAAACACAAAACGGAGACAAATCGGAGAAGGGTGAATTTTAAGTTATTATCTTAAATAAACATCTTTTTTCAACTAACGTGTTTACATTATAAACAGGTGGGTATAAAAATGACTAATTTATGTCATTGAATTCAACTGTAATAGCTGAAAAATTTGAGGCAAATTAGTGTAAATTGAATTAACATAATGATAGATTGTGGATTTTACGTTTTGGTTAATTAGATTAAATTTTAAAAAGTGTTGATATTTTTGTTCCTGATTCACAAAATTTGTAGAAAAATATTATAATTTTAGTTACTATCATATGATATGTATCATTTGCGCCATCATGGTATTTACCCAGCCACATCATACAAGGTAAAACAAACAGATTCATTTAGTGTTATTGCCAAATGTCAGTATCTTGGACATTGTACAAAATAATATATTGTATTAGTAGATCAAGGGGTCTTATTCAGTATGATCGTTTTACAGACACAGATGTATTATGGCAGTTTTGAGTTGAATGTTATGGAATATCATATGCAGATATGTTAGTGTATATAATGTAATAAGTTTTGTGTGGTCTACGAAGATATCTCGTAATAATTTCATGTAATAAAGTAACAAAAATCCACAAACCATATGACTGATTTTTTTTTCTTCTGTTCCCCTGTTTATATATTCTTTGTTTTTATAAGTTGTCTATTTTCTTTAACACTATATTTTGATTGTTTATTTGTTTGGAACAGAAATACAAAATCCAAATTTTGAATACAGATTTGAATACTAGTATTCAATTCTAATTGAAAATGGCCTTCGTTAAGAATTTTTAATCTCGGAAATTATTTAATCAGTTCTTGTATAGAAGAGTATAATATAGACCAAATTGTTGACATTTCTACAATAAAGAGGAGTTCAGCATTCTTTCATTATAGGATAACAAAACGAAAATATCAGTTTAAATTATTTTCCGACTACTAACAAATAATAAACAGATATTTGTAGGAATTCTATAGTTTTGGAATTTGACGAAATAAACAATTACAAGTCATATTACTGTAAAAAATGTTCATTTACGGACAAATTCTACTAACGCCTATATACTAGTATCATACCTTACAACAAATCATGTTCTGTTGTTACTAATTTCATAAATATTATATTTCAAAAATTGAATATTGTGCTGATTCGATTACTTATTATTATTATTGAAGCTGTTCAAACTATTGAATGTATGAGAATGATATTTTACATCTAGTCAATTAAAAAGTATTATTTGGTTTTCAATGTATATCATTTTAAAATATTCCTGCACTATGCTAATGCAATCTTACTTTTCTTGTAAAAAACAAGTTTTTCATAATATAGGCAGGAATATTATAATTCCAAAAGGCGTCATTATAATATATATATATATATATATATATATATATATATATATATATATATATTCAGTTAAAAATATGCACTTTACATTACGTCCTTTTCTTTTAATTTTATATGTATAGTGAAATTCACAGACATCCTAGTTTTAAACTAACAGGTTTCTGACATTTTTTCTTTGTTTTTAGTATATTTAGACAATTTAAACATATATGGACATACAACTACAAGCAAACCTTTTATTACAATTTATAATATGTAACTTAAATAAATATAGCAAGTAGTATTTTTACAAATGTCGGTTCGGGGCAATATTTTATCAGGCGACGATTGCTCAGTAGATACATTACTCCTTACATAAATAATGACAGTTTTTCTCTTTTGTCGTTTTTAAATAACATGAAATATTACCTGAAGCTTTTACTTAAATACTTGATATTAATCCTTGTTGAGTGAAAGAAAGAGATGAAACATGTGTCGTATAGGATGATAAATAACCATGACAGAGATAGTTATTGCAGGAAGTTACTTTGTGATGTATGACAATAACAGTGAGTACATTTATAATACATGTATAGATTTCCCTAAGAGATTAATGTATCGTTAGATATAAATACTAACCATTGCTATAAATAAATAGTTAGCAAAATAAAAATTCAATTAGAAAAAAATTATAATAAAAAAATATCGTCTAGTTTTCCATAAAACCTTCTAAGATATAAATGTCATATTTGTTTTATATTTATTTAACGCTGTAGGTTTAACACTTTATAATGGGAGTTTATTTATATTCTTGAAATATCTTTTATATGTTTTATTATATGAATAAATAAAGATAAAGTTTGATAAAAGCTGCATAATGTGTTAACAATAAAATAATTTTGAAACCAGAATAACGTGTGCCATCAAAACACATCAAGAGTTATAACGAATCCAAACTCATCAAGAGTTTACTTCCAATGAATACGATCTTTCAATCCCGATGGTTTCAATCTAGATTTACATGTTTTTTCACGTAGTCTTGGATAAGGTCCCTCCAATACTTCTTCAGTTTCGGTTATCTCTTGACCTACTTTTGTTTCTTTCTGACCCGAGGCTAATTTAGCATTGGAGGTTTAGGGAACTTCGTTTTATACTATTTTCATCCTTTATATTGTGATGATTACAGAAAAGGTTTGTTTTACTAAACAACAAGAAAATCATAAAAAGGAATAACATATGTTTATAAAACGTGTTATATGATCACTTTAGTACAAAATTATTAAAAATAATAAAAAAAAAAATATTGTATAATTCCTATTATTACGGTTTGAACAGAATGTTTTCCAATAAATGCAACAAATATTTGAACTGGATTCTGATCATAGGACTACTTTTTATTCTTATTTTCTTTTTGCGAGTGCTGTAGAAAGGAAATTTCCTTGGAGGAAAATTCCCATCCTCTTACTTTAGAATACAGAAAAAAAATCCCATAAACTTATGCAGTATAGATGAATAGAGCTTTATAGTTAAGCAATTTCAATAGAAAATGAGTTGTACAATCTCTCTCTTATATCAACACTACATGAAACTACTCTTTTTTTAATATAACATAATCGACATCATACTTTTTAAATATTCCTAAATGATGTCATTGTTCAGTTGTTGACTTCTCTGACAAAAGTGAAGCTAATATCGTGGAATATAATCCCACATATAATATAAGTATATGAACAAGGAAAAAACCCCAAACCACAAAATAACACAACTACACAAAACTGTATAATGCGTTTACATTACCTTATGTACATTTCGATAGCTCTGCTATCATCTTCAGAGGTACCTTATCTGCATAAGGTAATATAAACTCATTATACATTTTTGTGCAGTTGAGTCATTTTTTGGTTTGGGGTTTTTTCCTTGTTCATATACAATCACCACAGTGCTCTAGTGATTTATTTATATAATATAAGGTTTATTTTTATAGGTTTAGTACTTTTGAAAATGTAGTAAGGTGGGGGTAGGCCCTACTATAAATCAACGGTGGTTGGTTTGATTGGAAGTTGAAGGGGGTGAAAGTTTTAAAATTCAATTAACGCATATTAAAAAAAAAGTTATTGTAACTGTAATTAAAAAAATATAGGATTGATGTATTGTCAATGTTATGGTTGAAATAAACCATTTACATTCATAAAATGTATTTCATCTGTAAAAAAGAAATATTTCGTCAAAAGTAAAAACTTCATTAATTACTTCATGTTCAATCAATGATAAGAGTAGCGTAATGATAAAATTTATTTTCTAACGGCTAAAGTCGTTCCCATCTTCCAGATATAATAAGGACAGACCCTACTAATATTCATTTAATTCAATATATAACATTCCAGTTTTATTCAATTTTGTAAAGAGGTATAATTCGTACTTATATTTCGAGAATTTTTCTTTAATTAGTCAAACACATAAAATTAGATTTTCTATGAATTGATCTATTAACCCATACATACCAAACTAATTATTGGTTGACCACTTTTTA
>OY740777.1:38012158-38183301 GCA_963513935.1 Aphrophora alni
CCCTGTATATTAACCACTGTCCAGTCACTTAGCTCGTGTCATAGACTCTGCCCTGCCTGATCTCGTACCTTTAAGAATATCACATTTTCTTTGAAGGACAATAAACAATATATGGCAATGTAGACTTTTAATATTTGTTGTAATACGTTAATCATACTCCCTAATTATCGCTTTACTGCTGGACCACGTTTCGGCTAGAACTGATCTTCAAAACTTAGATCCGTAATCAGTCCTTTGAGAATCTTAATTTGACAAATATTCGAACACCCATCGGTGGCTCACTAGGGGTACCTCAGCTAGATAACAACTTTCATAATGTAGTCTTGATTTAAAAATATAATAATAACTCAATTAATCAAAAATAAATGTTTTTATGTATGGTAGTAGAGCAGTGTCAGCAACACTGCCTTTTATCAACAATGACGTAACCATCAGCACGGATTTATAAGATAAGGATATTATCATGTAGGCTGTTAAGTAAACAAAACCAAAATTATTTCCTTGTTTTGTTCTACATAAATATTTATCATTCAATGATGTTATAAATGTATATTCATAAGTAGATTTATTTACTTATGTAGGAATCTTAATTAGTTAGTTGGGGGGTAGGGGACCTACGAACCTAAGTCAATACCTATATCTAAAAACCTATTTTCTATTACTCGAGAATATAACTATTATTTGTAAGTTTATTTTCTTTTAAAAGGAAAAAGAAGTGATGTATTATATTTTGTTTTATTATTGCTTTGTGATTTTTATATATGTATCTCATTATGGACGAATAAATTCATTTCAATTACACTGGATAATTTTAAGAGTGGAGTTTTTTAGTGTAAATGTAATTATAAAGTTGTATTAAAACAATGGTACAGCTTTGACTGTAAGGGTTTGTTTAACTTAACTCAAATATTATCTTATACTGATATTTTTGTTCGTGTTTTACAAAATATAATTGTTTGTGATTCATCAGGAGAATGTTGTAATTATAGATATTTTCAGATATTTAGAAAATGTCCGAAAAGAACTTAAAGGGCGACATAATGATAATTAGATAGTCCCACCATAAATTGTAATAAAAGCTGATCCTCTATATAAAATATGCAATGCACAAAATTTGGTTTCTTAGGACGTGAAGGAAATGTTAAATTGTATTCGTAGATCAATAGGTTTTATCCATTAAATGAAAATACCAATTGTTTTATTTTAAAGGGAAATAAAAGTTATGAGGCAACTCTGTTTTCGTTGTGGATGTTATTGTTTGTATGTTACTGTATTGATACATATAATTATGTTCTAAAAACACTTCCAGAAAAATTAGTCAACTATAACTTAACAGGTTTTGAGTGATTGAATTCGAAATATTATAATATATGAATATTTTCAGGTGTTACACATGAACCATAAACTCCAAAGGAAACATATCAGAAGTAATAATTATATTATAGAGGCCTGTTTGTTTTTCTCTCTTAATGTTATGTTGCCTTCTGTTTACGAATTGTTCGATTGATTATATATAATTGTTTGATTTTTGGTTTAGAATACAGATAATGAATCCAAATATTGAAGACGGATATAAATTTGCAACTAAAACTGGTTTCATTATTAATTTTGAGCCCCTCACATTTTTAAATGGGATTGTAAAAAAGAAGCATAATAAACCAAAAAATGCTGTTTGATAAAAATACAAAACTTATGTCTAATATATCTTGTTTTTTTGGAATAGTCAATAAATAAATAATGAAGTGTGCTCCTACTGTCTAAAATTTGGATCCATTTAAACTTTACTAACCTCTTTAGTTATCTTAAAGCTATTAAACGATTTGTTATCTCTATTAGAGATTTGAATATTTTCCATTCACCTACGAAATAAAAATATATATTTATTAGGAATCTTACTACTCAAATAATATTGTTTAAATTGAATTATTCCCAAGTGTTGAGGTTACTCGATGATTTGAGGTCTTACTTCGATGATTAATTTCGGCACCTGATATTGTTGGTTCGAATCCTACACTGGAAGCTAGATTGATTATATGAAGTTTGATATGTCATAACATGTGGTAATACATTATAAATAAACGTTGGATGACTTGAGTGGGATGTGATAGGGTGTGGATAGTTATAAAATTAACAGAAAACATTCATTTTATTAAATTTCATTTTTGAAGATGTATTAAATAGAAACCAGTATATATAATATTTGTTTAATGATTATGCACCATTTAATTATTGATTTTGTAAATGACCCAATTACAAAGACTACTGATATTAAAGTATTCATTGTTATTCATAGAGAAGTAATTAACTCTGCAAGTACAGAAGACTACTTAAAACGAAGTAGAGTTTTGAAGTATGCTTTTGTGATTTTATTAAAATATAAAATTTAATTAACTACTGTATACATTATACTTTGTACTGATTCTGTTCAGGTATTGATTTGAAGAGTTTTCATTGTTTGAAGGTACGTCAATATAATTACTGCAAAGCAATGCTTGTTTCAGAATTACTATTTGATTTCATACAGTGACATTCATACTTATCACTATACTACGGTCCTTTACAGAAGTTACTTTCAATGTTTTACTCAATAGAATATCATATATTACACACCCAGTAGACAATAGACAATATATGATATAACAATTTGTTTATTTATTTTCACAAATTATTATTGAGATAAAATAACCTCATATAACTAAACTAGTGGAAAATAATTCTCCTATATAGTATTGTAAATATATCATAAATGAGCTGCTATTATGAGCAGAGACAATGGAAATTGTGTTTGTTGGTTGCCTTCCATATCAAGTTGCCTTCAACATTCAGGTCGATAAACACGATAAATATCAGGTCCGGAGATAAGCCGTTAAATAATCGTGATTACATTGTCATCTTCAAAACCAAATATATCATATAACTTAATACAAATTGTAAAACCTGTAATCGGATATTTAATATAAGATATTACATACAGTTACAAAGTGATAAATAAAAGTCACAACGTTCATAAGATGTTATGAAATAAAAAATTGAATGTAAAGTGAACCATTTTTTTTACTAATCAATAAGAGTGATAACTGGAGAGAAATAGAAAAGATTGGAAAATGTGGAAACACGTGCTTAAATTAAAGTTGAAAATCTACCTAAGAGTGAAGGTGCATATTAGACGAAGTTAAAGTAAAAGAGGTAAAGAAGGGTGAAGTATAGAGGAAGAAATATGAATACATAGTGTTAGACAAGGCAAAAGATAAATCTTCAAGCATTAAAAGATTAAAAAATAATAAAGGTAAATAAATGGAGACAAATATATACAGTAGGAAAACGACAATAAAGCAAACATAATAGAATATAAAAGAAAGAACGAAATAGAATTGTAAACAAAATCGTAGTAGAACGAAGAGAGTTTATAGTGAGTGAAACAAAGATACAAAGCAAAGTAAAACGTCCAGAGAAAGAATAGAAGAAGAGGAGACATCAATATATATATATATATATATATATATATATATATATATATATATATATATATATATATACATATATTACGGAGGTGTAGTGGTCCTCCTAGTCTTAATACATACGGTTCAGCCTAAGCGGATCATTGGAATTGAACAGAAAAAAGGATATTTTCCTTTCATTTTTGTAACTTTTGGGTTTCAAAATAATTTAATAAATATAAGGTTTTTTGGTTAAACTTTTAAAACGACAGTTAATGTATACTCTTCAATGTCATGTAATCATTTAAAATACACGATTGAATCCAAATGTCCGACAACAATATAAAAAATTTATTTAGAACTTATTACGAGTTGTATGATTTAAAAAAAAAATTAAAATTAACGAAACTAGCACAAGATAGTCATCAATTTCGATGTGTTTACAATTACAAATTAGACAGAATACTAAATATTTGATAGTGATAGTATTTAAAGTAATCAAAATTACCAAAAGATTATTTCTTAAACGTCGTGTTTCAAACATGGTTGTACAAATTTATTGTGTTGACGTACAATTTCTTTGGTTAAAATACATGTAAACAGAATTTCCGTACAGTTATAACAATTATTAATTCAGAATACAAGAATTATATATATATATATATACAAGTATAATGAAATTATGAGAGTGGAAATTTACAAGCATATTAATATTATGTAATTGGATTTTACAGAAAATACATAAATTATAGTTAACAAGTATATTCCTTTAATCCTTTTCTTTTTCTTAAGCCAGCTGTTTCCTTTGTCCACAAATTATGGAATTTCCTTTAGTTTTCTTGTTTTTCATAAATATATATATTTTTTAATATACAAAATCTTCCTTGTCAATATATATACAGTATCAACCTCACAGTAATTTGTTGTTGTTCTCTATACAAATATATCTTTTGGTTACGGGTTAAAGTGTGAATGCAACACCAGCTGAAGCTTAAATTTTCTATAGAGAAGTGATAAACCATTATAAAATACGCATGTTTTCTCAAGTAGAGATAACTTGTACTATTGTGAAAATGTATTATTGCATTTGTTTCTCACGACAATGATTATTGCCGCAAATACAATCTCTAAGACGGAATTTCCCACTGTAAAACCTCCAATGTTATCGATTTTATTGCTTTATCATTACATAAATAGGCGAATAGTGATACACGATATGCAAGATGTTAACCAAAAATAAATTAAATTTTTTAGAGTTGTACAATAATTTAGGATTAGGCTTGCATCATAGCTAACACTAATTAATTTTTCAATTACTGATATGATTTATAAGTTAATTTTATTTCAGCTGTTTGCGTTATTCTTTATCTCACTGAGAATAATATAAAACGAATTAAAATGGTTTTAAAGAGAGAAGGAAAATGACATTTTATGAAATATTATTTCGCTAACACTTGAATGAAAAACAGAATTAGTTACAACACACATTCTATGTGTAACTAAATGTCGTTATAATTCAATCTTTAATTGTTAACTTTCTGAGCCTTTTTGGTGGTTTATAGGGAGGGGAAACATCATCTCAGTCACCATCTCCTTAATAAATAATATAACGGATTTGAAGAAAACAAGAACTCTTCAATTAAGATCCGTTATGAAATATGACAGAGAAGAGTCCAATCCAAGCAACATATAAATATTGTTGAAGCCATAAGGTAAAACCAATTACTATTTCTAAGTTTGTACTCACTTTCAGCATTGGTAAAAATGTTACCCCGAAAAACACTTAACAAATATTAGGTACAATACTCTATTCATTTTTTCTAATATTTTTCTTTTTTTATATTTAATAGCCATACAAAAATCATTGATATGAACCACCCTCCGTCTAAAATATTCCGGAACATGGACGAGCTGTTATTACTTTATAAATCAAATTTAGTTGGTGTTGGGGGAAACCAAAGTTCATCTCACAAATTTATATTATATCAGAACAATTTTATCACTTATATATCCTAATCTGTTAAGTTAAATTGTTACGAGAAGAATGAATTACAGTAGTTACACTAATATGTGGAAGTCCATGAATCTCATCAGGACAAAAATATTAAACTACGCTATTACCCAATTGATTAGATGATTGTTTTTGCACTGCCCTGGCACTCCAATACTAAGAGAAGGTCAGTCCATCATTGAGGGTTATTACACTCGTTATTATATAGTATTACTTGGTAAAAACTTCATCTTTTTTTGAATGTTCTTTTATAAATAATCATTCTTGCATCCAATGAAATTGCAAAAACTTTGTATGAAAATATTTATTCCTGTTTAACCATCATCTAAGTGGTGGACTTTTTAAAAATATTTATATTTTTCTCATTTTATGCACGGAGGAATTGGAAGAAAAAATCTTTCTAAGAATATTTTTTTCTGAAAAAATAGTTTTTATCGACTAAAAAAAAAAGTTTTCAAATGTATTATGTCGTTTCTCATTGAAGGTGGTCTATTTGCTTTAGTATATTTTTATCAAATCAGCAGGTTTCATGTTATTGAATGCTCAAAATATCATGGTAACTATCCAAGCAAGAAACATTGAAAAATTCACGAAATCGCTTTTAAGATTTTGGTAAAATGAAGTTAATAAAGCATATTTTGTTAAACAATATATTAACAATGATCGTTAGTGAGATAAATAATATAATAATAAAACATCTACACTTTACTAAACAATTTATATTTGCTCGAAAAATATTGATTATATATTGGTCTGATGTGAAGGAGATTGTACAAAAGGTTGGGACAAATTACACATAGAAGAAAATTTCTAAAATAATCGCTGTCACTTACGTTAACTTAATTTTATGTGGGTTTTGAAATATTAAAGACACATAAAATCACATTTTATAAATAAATATTTTATATTAATAATTTGAGTGTATGATATTCAATCTTATATAACACCATATTTTTCGTTTTATCTACACATATCTTATGATACTAAATTTTCTGCTAGTCATCTTACAGAAATGATTGTGTAGGAATATAAATTTTTTTTTTCTCAAGCTTTGATTTTGTGAAAAGTTACGAAAGAACTGTACTGGGATATCTGTGCCCCGTTTATATACTTTCAGTTTATTGGTCGTAAATAAATTCTTCTTTTAGTATTTTATTATTATTATTATTATTATTATTATTATTATTATTATTATTATGTATACTTTTCGTTCAGCCATAAACTAAGATTAAATTAGATTTTTTTGGTCTTACCTTTGTTTTTCAGTTTAAGTAAACAGATTAAGTTTTTAATTTTAAGAAAAAAATTTAATATTTTAAAATCCCAATAATAAAAGACAAAAATAGTAGATAAAAGAGGAGGCAATGTAGAGAGAGAAAACCCCATCAACTCTGTTACATCAAGACCAAGTGTTGTCAGTAAAAGACGCGATGCTGTAACATTGATTTTGTCACACTTTTAAAACAAAGTGTGTCGCTACTCAAAGTGAAGCGCTAGTGTAGCTTTGTTAACCCTAGAAACGATACCGGACCCAGACTGGACCCAGGCCTGGTCCAATAACTTAGGCACCGTCTATAAAACACGTATTTTGCAATTCAACGTTACGCCCACTTAAAATTATCCGATCGCAATAAATATAATACCGTTGGAAAGCTAATGTTCCGTAGATGCATAATCATGCAAAAAAAAATACCACAAAACGTTATAAATAATATTCCAAAAATTGGTGAAGTTCGCATATTTTTTATGCGTAAAATCGTAGATTTGAACTCTGCGCCTTTTCGTTAGCGCGACGCCATTTTTCCCGATATAATTCCAACTCTATTTATCTGTCATTGAAGTCAACTAAAACACTGTTCTATAGATCACATGTTTCTCTTTCCAACCATAGATTACAAATTTTTCTGCGTCTCATAGATCCAGAGATATTCCTACTTGAACGTAGAACAAACTTGACGAGACGAAATTTGATTATCATTAGGTTTGCATTTCTCTTTGGTTTCTGATATTATATTTCTTTACACTAGGTTGTAGGGGAAATTCCATTCTATAAGTTGGTACCACCTGATGGTGTCAAGTATTTACAATGAAAGTTTTGTTTTCATCTCAAAACCAAGGAATTGACTCTCGCAAAGTAGAGCGTGGCACATATTGTTTTGGGGTTATATATTTGTTATTTTGAAGGTTTGTGTATACAAATTGTATATAAATTGTGTATAAAAGTTACAATATATGTGTTTTTATATCTAAAGCTTATGTTTTTGTGTGATAGTTTAGTTTTTGAATGTTCTTATTTGCGATAACCTAGGCCAAAAAGGTAAGTTTAGGCTATATGCAAATTGTCTTATATATAGTGTTTTATATGATTATAAAAGTGAATATGTGTGTTATTCTTTGTAAAGTATATATTTTCTTAGTTAAATCTAAAAGTTTTGTCTTTGACCTATCTTCAAATTGGTACTAGTGAAGCTAAATTGTGGAGGTTACAAACCTAACCTCACTTGTAAAAGTTACCTTTTTAGGGAAAATCGGTATTTTTATTTAGAAAATGTAACATATTATTATTTTTTTCCCCTAAATATATTCACAAATATATGACAAATCTCAAGAAATGGTTGACAAAAATCCTAAAAATCTATTAGTATGTTATTCATTACCATTTCTGTGAAATTTCTGCTCCATTACTCTTCGATTTTTTGGTATTTGACCAAAAAACACCAAATGTGATACATCTAACATTTTTTTTTTCATTACACACCTACATTCTATGCACCTTTCTGAACATAATGAGATATAGAACTTTTGTATAAGATATATATTACTATTTTTAGTGATTTTTTGAAAAAAAAATTATCATTTTACCTTTTTTCGTAAACTATTTTTTGTTTTTTTGATAATATAACAAATTTATTTTTTTTCCCCCTAAATATATTCAAAAATATTACACAAAACTTTTGTATATCTTAGAAAAAGGTAGTAAGCTATTGATTTTGGAATATACAGGTTTTTCCTGAAAATTGGTAACTTCGTTTTGACATGTAACATACTTACTCCAAAACCGTTTCAAAAAATTTTTTTTTTATTACATAGATAGATTCTATGCATCGTTCTGAGAAAAATGATATCTTATAAGTTAGGTTTTGTATACAAATAATATATTTAATTAATTTTTAAACAAACGAAGAAATTTAACATTACCGGTTGGAGGGTTAAACACCACATTAATAAATTAATACATACACTCTACAATGACTTTTGAATAAAATAGTAATTATTTCAAAACAATACTTTGAATAAACAAAAACCAGGTATCAATAGTATATCTTGTGTAGGTATGGTAAACATTTTATGCTTGAAGGAACACAATAGCAGTTTTGATCTTTACTGTCAGTAAAATATACAAAATTAAAAACATTTTCAACTTAAAATTCGAATTTCATTATATCTTCAAATCTAAAACTATAAGTGTATCTATTTTACGTGTTATATTAGGTCAACAATAATTTGTTAAAATATTTAATTTGATAATTAATTATATATGACATCTAGAAAATATATATTTAAAACACATTAAAAATATCGGCAGATTTAAACAGTGTTTCTTAATAATATTTTGTAAATTTTACCAAGTTGAAATATGTAGTAGTATGTGTATAGCAGTAGTGACGTTTATTGTATTGAACTGAAACCTCTAGAGTTCCATGTATTTCTTCTTGTGCCCCTCCAGCCTCAATTGTTTCAGGAATTAAAGGAGCTCACATGTAGGTGCTCCTCTACATTAATCTGGTACTCTACCACATTTCTACCACTTACTTATAATATTGCACAGCATTTGAATAATAGATCTGGATTATTATTTCCAAGTGATCCTACCTGGATCTATAGTTTTTTTTCACGTAGTCTTGGGTTATATCCCTCTCTTTCATTTTTTCTATCAAGTCACTGTTTAGGAACTGTTATTCTCTTCCAACCATGGCGATATAAAAGTATTCGAGGGTAATGATCTTTATTTCATACTTTTTGATTAATTTGTATAAGGAGATCATTTGGAAAAAAAAAATTGAAAACATTTTCTACTGTAATCCCACTAAGATAAGTTCAGATGTACATCATACAATTTTCTTCCTAACTAATAGATCAAAATTATACAATTAACATCACTATTTGTCAATTTTGCTTCACTTTTGTATTTTTCATTCCAGCAAAACTCGAGTTTTATGGTTAATCTCATCAGGTGAATAACTAAAAAACTAATCGAAACAACACTCTTAAATCCATTATTTTACATAAAACAAATTTTTTCCAACATGTCAAAATATTTACATAATTACAAACATATAAATAATTGTGCATAAATACAAAAAATCAAAAAAAAAAATCCTAAAACTAATTTCAATATTTCTAAAAATAGTTTCACTAAATCCTTTCTATTAATGACATTTAAAATTGATCTATTATCGGACGTTATAGAAACAGCAAGTATAAAACTATTATTTATTGGGAAGGGGATTTGATGACCCTCTTGGGCCTTTAGCTTCTTCTGTGATAATAGCGGTTTTTCTAGTTACTTACGATTAAGTACTTATCAAAATATTGCTTTAAATCTAAAGTAAATGCACGTAGAACTTAATTTATGGAAGTTGTTGTTGTTAGAATATCACGTAGAGCGAAGTTAGTAAGTCTTGTTTCTATTTATTTTAGTATCTCTCTTTGTAGTATTGTCATGGATACCATCACTTGTTAATTTCAAGAAGTGGTGAACTTTTGTGGAAAATATTCAATAATTATAATGCTAAGTGAAGTTCATTTTCTGTTTATGTATAGCACACATATTGTATTAAAACCAGTGTAAGTTATTCTCCTTAATATTTAATTTCTAAAGCAATATTATATATCTATGGCTTCTACTTTCATCCAAAAGTGTGTTAGTTTTTTCATATAAAACTCTAATTAAATTAAAATAAAACAGATGATTTATGTTTGTCTTGAACTAAAAAATTTTGTTTTTATTATTATGACAGATATTTTAGATGTTGAAATATAAATTATTTTATGTGAAAACTGACAGTTGTCAACTTATGTTTATATTACAGCCTTAATAATTCATAAGTTATATTTATTGATAATAAATTATTATATTTATACAATTTTGTTGCAGGGTAAATAACGGATCACAACATTCTGGCGTATATTGTTTCAGAGTTTTGGAAATTAAATATAGTGCAACAACTTATTAATGTGATTCTTACCTCTCTATATTATTTTTAGTACTAAATTGACAAATTTTTACTTTTTACCCTGGTTATGTATCTACAAACTCACCATGTAGAGACTTTTAGTGAAATTAAAAAAGTAATCATAGAAGTGGCTTGATTCTTTATGCAGTGCGTTAACATTTTCATCAAGATTCCTCTACTGACCAATCTCGGTGACGAATCATAGGAGGTCCAAAGCTAAAATTTAATTCATCACAAAATCATTAATAACAGATATCTTAAATCTCAGTTTCATAAAACTTTTGTAAATCCAATTACACGGACCTAATATGCATTGGTCATTTTATCCATGTATAAGATTCATCAAGTTTAATATAGTTCAAATAAAACAAAACTTATTATGTTTACTATTAGAGTTTTATTTGCATACGAATTAGAATTTACCACCACATGGGATAAGTAGAATATTTTATTCATAAAATTAATAATATTATACAAACATAAACTCCACAAAATAAATAAATCAATTTGAATTAGGGAATTGCTAAAGATAAATGTTAAAACAGATTTTATTCGGTAATCTTTAACACAAGTTTTGAAATATATTACGATCTATAAACAAAATAATTTTTTGAAAAAAATTAAAATTACTACACGTTTAGCATTAAGCTGGCAATATTTAAGGATATATCATCAACAATTATCTAATTGTTGTATTTCTGAAACAATCTTATATACATCTGATGATAGAGTAAAACAATAATGTATATTATATATAAAATAATAGATTGATGTCTTAAATGGATATAATTATAACCCACTTTAACCCTTCACCGCCGTTTATTTACCATCATCCGTTATACCATAAGTTGGAAATAACTGATAGGATTATTAAAGTCATCATGTTAAGATGTAATCTTTAGAACAAATTTAATTTTAGTTAAATAATAACAGATACAGAAAAACACATTTCGCCTTATATTTTATTTCTTAATCTAATCACATATTAGAAAATACAAACTTTAAACTTTTGAATGACATAGAACTGTAACAAAGAGGTAAATATTGAGTTTGTCATAAATCATCTACAATATTTTGAAGACTTTAGTTCCGAGAAGGGAACTGTGAAGGATATAATGACAGACTGACGGAAGGACTAGGTGATTACGAAAGTTTTTTGCATGCAAAGTATTAACAGGAAGTGTTTATGAACCAAAAGGGAGAAAAGTATAGTCGCCATGGAAACGGAAAATATATTTAATTCTCTCGTAAACACTTAGGGAAAGAATAAAATACGAACATACAATTTTAACTTGGAGTGACGTATAATTCCTAAAGATTGGTGCATTGTGAAAAGTAGCAGTGTTCTGCCAATTGTATAAATTTTCAAAAAGTGAAAACTGATTTCAAAAATCTCAATATTTTAAAATTTTAATAAAATTTGAATAAAATAACTTGTATGATTCCCTTATAAACTTAATGCATTTTAACTATTTTTTGTATTATTTTATCAAATCTTTACATACGTCTCCTTTCTAACCAGTTCGTCTATATAGTTTACGACAATTATGCTTTTTATTAACACGTACTGTACTTCCTTAACATAAAATCCTTAGATCGATATAACTATAAACAAAATGTTAGGAATATTTTCATCAAGATAATTTGATATGAAACGTTCTAAATCCTTTTTGTCCTTGTCACCACATGTCTTTAAAATTATTCTCCTCTATCTTCCACTCTCTCTCTTCCCGTAATTGTTAATAATATCTCAGAACTGCGTGTACATAACAATAATATTGTACATTTTACAATTACCTTCCGTCGGTCTATCACCATAGGTTTGACTTTGATGGTTATTTGAACTTTAGATATCTTCAAATAAGGTGAAGTTTCATAACATTAAGTTTTAAAGCCATCAATCTAATGCACTTTTATAAACCCTAAAACATATATATACTTGCCCTTCTATTTTATATTATATGCGTATAAATAATCATTACTTTGCAACTATATTGTGACGTTCATTAGATAATATAAGTTCTCATAGACGATGCATACAGACATATTGTTGATTATTATCATTTTTTTTTAACCAATCATTTAATTTTAAAGAATTACATTGGAGATTAGGTATGTCCGAAATATTTGGTCATATCTTACCTACAGTAAGCTTTTTATACATAAACCTCCATATAGATAGAAAAATGAACTGGCATTTCAAATTACGTAAAATGGTTTTATCGCAGAGAAACACAAGCAAGGAACATAGATTTTCTATTTGGTAATCTTTACATACTAGACATTACAACCCATGGTCTTTTAACTATGGCACATCTCCGAATTCTAACATCCATCACTCTAAAATCATCATGGTTTGAAAAAAAAAAAAAAACAAGTGTTAATGATAATAAATTATTGTACAATTTCGTACAATTCAATATCTAACATTAATCTAGCTTGAGACCGGAGAGCGAGCGAGTTTAATACCTAGTTTTCTTGAATAGCGATCGTGAGAGCGGCGAGGGAGAAAGAGTGTAATCGCACTTGAGTAATTTACCGTTCTGACCTATTTCCGATTTGGATTCTAAGCGTATTCTCCTCTGACAAGGGCAAACTCAGATAGCGCGAAATGTTGACGAATTAGATGTGTAGCAGCGGGATATTTTACATTCCTCTGATTCAAAGGTTGCAATGCTGATATACTACAGATGTACCATGCCATTCCATTAAAATTGCAAAGCCAAAATTGAGATATACCATCTTTATTTGCATTACCGATTGATTGGTTATTTAAAACACATTTTCAAGGAGAGCACATGTTTTGATTCTGCCCTTCATTATTTTTGAACGAAATAAAGAATGCCAGTTTGAGAAAATAGGAATTATATAATATTGATTTTTACATGTAACAAAAATTTTGTAAAAACCACAACAACAACAAAAATAAATAACGCCGTAATACACGTGCACACAAGATTAATAAAATCTGTTCATCCATTCCCTTCACTACACAACACTGTAAGCTTACACTGTTAGCTTGTAAAACTACACAGATATCTTTAAAACCAAACAATATATAATATATATATAGCCTAAGTGAATTTGAAACTTTAATTTGCAAAAAATAAAATCAACGAGTGTTTAACATATAATGTAATCTGCTATATATTTTATATTTATGAGAAAATATGGAATCACGATTTCTAATAACTGATAATTAATTTTCTTACCAATATTAATACAACTCTAACAGACCTGTGAAATGCTGGGGAGATCAGTTGATCTGGTTTTTATGCAATATAACACTTAACACTAGTTTGCATGCATTGTATCCATTGTTTGTGGTTGCCGTAGCAACGAGATTGTGGCTTACAGACCGTGAGGTCAATAGATTTTACGATTAAATTAATTTATCGGTTTCAAGCAACGTTGCTTTTTTACAAAATATTTTACAACCAACTCTCTAAATAAATGTTTAACAAACAAAACTGTATTTGTAGCATTTGTATAATTATTATTGAGGATGTTGTGAAAAATTGTGAAATGAAATCACAATATAGTCACTAAATAAGCCGAAGAAATTATAATGGATTTTTGAATTATTCGAATACAAAATAAAGCACATAGAAAGATGATCACGTATACACATGTCGAAAACCATTATTTTGAATACATAGATAGTATAATAAAATATACGTCTTATCCTAACAGTGTTTATTAAATAACAATCAAATATTTCAGTTAATTATATTGTTATAAAAATATTATCAATGTCTCAATATCTGTAACAACAACTCGATATTTTAGTTTAATTCAATGGTTATTTAACCTAATTACAATGAATACAATAGTTTAGATCACTTAACGTAATCACAAGTGTTTAACTATTGTCTTTAATTCAGATCGAAACAATGTTGCGAGCAGAGGTTAATTACATTCTCTCAACTTCTCCACCCAAAAGGCTGATCTGTACGAAATAAATATGTCACAAAATACACACAAAGTCTGCTTACCTCTATTGCTGGAATTCAGTCCCTAAATAGTCATTGTTCTCAATAATAGTTCTCCTGCAGGACACAACAATGCTGATTGATTCCTCTCGGCAACTCCGTCAGATGTCAATTAACGGTCGTTAACTCGCGACTGATTCTGATCTGATTGGTAATCTTGATTTATAAATATTTCTGCAATATATGGCGGATTCGAGGGTTGTGACTTCAGTGGTTTCCTATCTTATTACATCTTGTAGTCTACTATTGTTTACAGACTTGTATTTGTTCAGGGAATTAGAATGAAACATAGCTATCCAAACTAATCCTAATATTTAATTCATAACACTACAAATTTCCTTCTTTTGGGTTTTCAGCGGCAACAATTGGAACAATGTGACATAAATCGTTACAGTTCAATATTAGAATACTACAAATATAATTTAAAAAAAACTCATTTGTTGAAATTATTTGCATTGAAAATATTTGAAAAAAAATTGAACGAATATATATTGATGCAAATAAACGTTTTATAATTTGGATCTTTTAGTGTGTACCCCGAAATAATCTGTAATGAAAATAAACTAAAATCCCATAACATATGATACATAAATTAACCCATCTATTTACGAAATAACATAGTGTAAAGAGAATAGAAAAGCTAAATTCCAAAAACTGTTTTTACACAGATTACATAAAAATAGATGTTTTCTTAAAATATTCAACAAGAATCGTTTAGAGGAATTATATAACTTTGTTTACACTACCTAAAATTACGAGTATATTTAATCTATTTACTTTGTGTATCTATAAACAAACTCATATCCTTCATTATTATTTCGTTTATACTTACTACATCAAAAGTCCGACTATAACAGACTTTTCCAATTAAATTCAGTTGAGGGTGTCTTAAATAGATTTTGATTCAACTTATAACACAATTTATATCAAGTAGAAGTGTAGAAAGAAGGAGACTTATGATGAAAACAAACTTTGTTCCCTCTGTAAATTCATGTGTTGCAAAACTTTGAAGAACATTTCGTTTCATTATTAATTTTCTTAGGTTAGCAGCTTTGATATCACCACAGAGTAATAAAGGAGAATTTATTTTTCATCTTTTTGTTAGATAATCTAGTTGTGTATAATAAGTTCCAGTACTCCTTATGTTGTATTAAAGGGAGAAGTTGTAAATTGGTTAACATACATACGTTTAAACTATTCATTTTAAGGACCGTTGGTTCTTCGTGAAATTCTACGTCAATGATTAAAAAACACATTTATTTATTGACAAAACGTTTTTTATATAAACTGTACCAACTAATATGTTGGTACATACAACAATGTCAAGGCAGAAAAACAGACTGCACAAGAATTATTTAATAAACACCTAATAGTCCATCCTCAACAAACAAACTTTCATACAGTTTCTTTCATTGGTAGATACACTCCCTACTCTTAGCTAATCATCGATTGATATTGGTGTGGAACAAATTCCATTTTGAACGAGTAGGCCTACTTAACCATGAGTTCCGTTCTAATCTGGCTGTAGTATTTTTGTTTAACTTCTAGGGTTGCAACCCTCGAATCTGAGGCTTGTATTCTTTCTCGCTGCTATATCCAAGCCATAACTGATTGGTAAATTTTGTCCCGCTTACTTGTGCCCCTCCTTAGAAGACTCGACCTAAAAAAAGTATAGCGAAAAAAATAGTAAGTTCCAGATACACTACTGTTCTCACCGCTCTCACATTCGCTACCATACAACTTAATGTTTGAAACTTGCTCCCTTAATGTAAAAGATTAAATTGAATGCAATTCAACTATAATCACAATCAAATGAAAGTATTTTTTTTAATTACGTGTGAATAAATGTTTGCATTTATATGTGTTTGAACATAATATGCTGACTATTAATATTATACCTAGAACAAAAGTGAATATCATCGCTTCGTACAATATAACTTTGCATGTTTACTGTACATGGAACAAAACACGTTCTTTGATTCTAAGACATAGATGTTAAAAGCCATATATTCCAATATGTATTTCCTTGCAGTTAGTTATTGATAATTAACTGGTTCTCCATTATTATCAAATTCTACATCCCATCCTTATTATTGGAATCAGAAAATGGTTATTAATAAACAAAAAAAGTTACATAATTTCATAAGAACTTGTCATCCGCAATGAACTTAGTCAATGTACTGCTGCCTTTGGCATAATTTATGTATATTAAACTAATAGACGACGTTTCTAGATTTTTGATCAACCTCTGCCTTCTAGTGATTAACCTTGAATATAAATGATTGGTGATTTTTATTGCCTCTTATCAACAAACATATAAATACGTTTTTACAAATGAAATTATGCTTAACATTTTTTAAAAATAAAACAAAGAATAACCTTCTCCAAATAGACAAGAAACAATAAAAGAAACGGCGAGGTAATAAAACCTGTCCGAGTTTTTTTTTTTAACACTATATATACAGAGATAAAACACAGTGCAAAGATAAAGTTGAGGCCCGCAGCCGACCGGGTTCCCAATGAATATACAAATTTTTTACATTAAAATCTACAATCAAAATATGACTTCTAGTCTTTTTATAAACAACGCATATTTATTTATAACTGAACTTAGAACTTATTAAATATATCCCTGTATGTTATCTTGGATAAACACTATACACAAACACTCCGCATACACACTTGCAAGGATACAAGACCCGAATATAACACCAAAAAGTAAGGTTCAGGATAGTACTTTAAAATACGATTGTACATCTTCAAGCTCGAGCAAAAAATATAATTTAGGTTTTTACAAAGCGAATAACAAGAGATATGATATAAAACACTCTTTATAATGGCGTCCATTTAGTGATTTTTAATTCAATTTAAAAAAATTGTATTAAGGTTTAACCACACTATAGTTCTATAAACAAAATTTCATGTTCGTATCTTCATATTTGTGGCAGGTATCCGTACAGACGACAACGTGGACGGACGGACGGCATGTTCATTAAAACGTTTCTGTTAGCTGAGGTCATGAAATGAGAAGGTCAGTCTAAATTCGTGGATTTCTCACAATTAACAAACTTGCATCATACTACAATAAATGAGTGTACACCAAATAAGTGACAGAAAATACTCGCATCACATCACCTAATCATCAATCTGCCACTATTAATTTCGTTATACAATCTCTATAAAATATTACCCTCTGATTTCCACATTCCATTGTTGTAAGTGATTGGTATACAAATGTCTGCAGCAATCTGCCAATACTTTCACATCTGCATATCCAGAATAGCTGTTAATGTGAAAGCTTTGTTATAGACAATATGCCCTTGTTGTTAGATGTGATTGAAAAACTTGAACAAAAACAAACAGAGGTATGAATGGCAACGTGGAATCATTCACAATAACGTATTTTTGTTCCTATTGATTGAAGCATACATTTATGTAACGATACAGCGTATTTTCAGAAATACGTGAAATTAAAAAAAAAAAGATGATTACACAATATATTTATTTCTACGTTTTGGATCATTTCATTAGAAATTATTTCAATCACATTTTTACATAGGTTATTATTTGGCAATATGTCGTTATGTCATAAATTTAACATATGGAAGTACGTTGTTTAATATAAAACAGTTAAGAAAAACAATGTATATATAAACACACACACACACACACTTTCTTACATTGGTTAGTGTAATGAATTGCATTGGCATAAATGCTTTAAATTTGAGTAATTAAATATCATTAGTTAAAAAAATCAAAATATTACATGTGCTTTGTAATTGAATGGGTTTGAATTATAACGAGTAGGCCGATCCTTGGGTGAATTCTGTATCATTTAGCCACTTATAAGAGGTTATTTTAACACTTCCCTTAATATTAGGAAGGATGCATGAGGAGGCTTGCTCAGAGGAACGTGAATCGCCGATTTAATTTCCTAACTCTTTTTTGTTTTGTATCACCACAATATGTTTTATTATTTGTTAATATAATTATATGTTAAACTTATTATATGTTATTTAATATTAATAATAACTTACTTAATTAAGGACTAAACTTTTATTAACATTGCACAGCGCCAATTGTGATTAAGCCTATTCCAATATTTCACTTAATTTTGGAAGAGGATATTAATTATTACATCACATAATTATCAGGGAATGCGCGGGGTCTCAAACCCCTTTGGGCTTAAGACCCATTATTCATTTCTTAATCACAACCGTATTCGTTGAAGGTCGCAGGCAATCTGATGGAACTTCCGCGGCCATCTTCCTTTCCCTCGAGTGGAGGGGAGGTTTTCTTCCCCCACTGTTGTTTTGTTATCTAAACACCTTGCGCCTTATAACCCTGCGGTAGGTAACATAGAGTACCCGCATGTAGTACGCCATAGTATAGAATTCTTAATAACTCGAACACATTATCTCATAAATTATTTGTTTAATAACACATGCACTTTTCAACAACAAAGTAGTCATCTTCAGTGATGCCTACATTAATTTAAATAAAGCTAACATAGTACTGTCTATAGCAGTATATTTTATATAGGTAAAGTATATGTTTCTGTTCAGATATTATTGTTTTACAATTGTTTAACTATAAAGTGGCATGATTTTTCTTGTTTGGCATGTCACTGATTACTGTCATTGATTGAAGTAGAATTAGTTAAGAATCGAGTTATTGATATTGTTACTCTACAGTAAGTACGGACTTGGCAATGTCGAGGAAACCCAGATAAATACCTGTCTTCATGTAGCTTTGACTTTGGTACCCCTCTTTCACTTTCTAGCATGTCTCCCTTGAACAACTCGTGTTCTTTTTAATCTTATTATATTACAGTAATCTTCCATTTGGTTAAAATTTTAAAAATAAGAAGAAAAACGTTGATCACCCCGATATGCATTTAGGAGAAATTCTCTTAACAACACTCCATTATCAGTCATTGTTTGCTGTAGTTGGTGTGATGCAGTTCTATGTTAAAAGTATTTTTCTAATCACGATTGTATGTAGCCTATTCATAGTTTTGAATGCTCTACCTAGCTTTAGCCTTCAGTTTCTTTCTTGGGTTATAGTTTCAGGTTCCTACATGATCCATGGCTAGTTGGTGTTTTCATTCTTTTTTTAACTCTGGGTTTATCACTTGATAACGGAATTTATATTTATAGTCCCGAAAAGTAGTGTATTAGTTTTTATACACAAATGATTTCAAAGTTCCTTTTAAACCATATTCAATACATATTCACGGAATTACACGTAATGTTTATTTTTTTTAATTTTTTTATTTATTTTTTTTTTTTTCAAAAAATTGTATTTAAACACCTGCTATGAAACTTTTTAAAGTAATAATTTTATAAATTATAATTAGAGATACTAAGAGTAAACTTGTTTAGATCACTAAATAATAAGTCATATTCAAGGAGTTTGCAGAAACAAGATATTATAAGATTCAGCTTAGCTTACATTATTCAAAAGCCAAATTTTACCATTAAAATTTTATCTCTGAAAGAACCTATTGTTTTAATTTATAATAATTTAACAATGATTTTGAATTCCTTGATTTTTTCGTCAAAATAAAACTCAATTACAAAAAGAAAAATGGTGTGTTTACCCTTCTATTTCTCTGGAGTTTAGTGACTCTAGAACGCCTGGACCTTCAAAATTCAAATTCCAATTCACATGCGGTCTCCTCTATAGCTCGCCATTCCACACTTAGTCCCTCCCCAGAAACCTGATTTTTTGTCGGTGGATCCAAAATCTAATCACGATCTCTGAACGAGAGATACCGTCCACTTGGATGACACTCCAGAAAAATCCCCTTCTATAGTTATTTGAAACCTTTAAATCTCCCCTCCCCAACTGTATCATATTCACAACAAATATTGACTAGACTAGCGGGCCTAGTAGCCTTTACACAATTTCTTACTTTCGACTACCAATTCAAATAACTACTCCCCTGTCCTACTAAAAATCTAAAACTCAAAACATATCTCTTGTTTTATCACTATCCTAACAAATTCAAACTTATAGATAGCTAATTCCTAAATAAATTATCTTATACCTACAAACATTATTGTATACAGATTGGATTCTATTTTATTATTAAATATCTTTCAACCCTATGATAATTCAATTTCAATTTAACTTTAGATCTTATAACATATTATTCTAATGTTGTTAGTAATTTTTTCAAGAGAAGATATCATTTTAATTACTCAGTTCACGATGTATAGAGTAACTTTGATAATAGTAAAAAAAAATTACCTCCGTTTTTTTATCGATGTATCACCTCAGGAAACTGAAAAAAAGTCATTTTCGGAATTATGTACATTTGTCGTGGTCCTTGTCATTATCTTTACAAAAAAAATTTGGAACAAAACTTTTGGTGTATAGTCGGCTCAAGTAAAACCGAATTCAAAATAAGAAATATCGAATCAATAAAGTTAAAATAGAGACCATTCAAAACTGTCTTTTTTAGAAATACCTCGTGACTCAACTTATAACACACTTCATTAGATAAAATTTTTAATGTTATATTCTTCATGTAAGGATACCATCCAAAATACGTTCGTTTTGAGCCACTGGGGCGAGAATAGAGAATAGACGTTTCTTTACTAGCATAGTGTGTAGACGACCAGGTTATATTGTGGGCTGGGTAAGTACCATTATTATTAATATTTATTTGCATCATTTATGGCCTACATAGTGCAGCAGTTCTTCGGCATACATTTGTCTTGTCATACTATACAAAAAATTACAACAAAATACAAATACACAATATACAATACAACAATACACAATATAGAAATTGAATAAAATAGAAACAATTTAAGAGACAGTGAACCATATATAAATATCATCTCATATTAATCAATTGTTTAAGTCGTCATCCTTAATATAAAATGCATCCCAGTCATCCTGAGGTTTTAGTTGATGTACTCCTCCACTGAGTAAAAAGCATTCCTCAAGAATCATCTTCTGAGTAATCCGCGAAAATTCTTCAAACAACTTTCTTTTTTTATATTTTCCGGAAGTTTATTAAATAATTCCAAACCAGAGTAATAAACGCCATGTTCTTTGGTTTCATATCTGTGAACAGGATATCGCAACAATTTTTTCCTCTTGAGATATTTATGTTGATCCTCTTCGATTATACACTGGTTTGCCTTAAAAAACACCAACATTTGAATATAAAAATTATAGAAATAAAAATATAGAATTTGGAAAGTCAAAATTCTATGTTTTTCAAAAAAAGTCTACATGATTGATTAAATTTCAAATGAACCATGACTTAATGACACACAACTTGTTTAGATCTATTTTCTTCAAACGTGCCATCTAGGTATGTTTAATTTTATATATATATATATATATATATATATATATATATATATATATATATAACGTTTATTACCAAATCATGTTTGACATATTCAAGATGATCTATAGAAATAGGTTTAAAGTTTTTTGTATTTAATTAGTTACATAAGGGTTGAGGATAAAATATTTTTTCCAAATTCACAAAACGAGTTTTATATTGCCATCTTTTTGAAGGAAGTTATACTTGTATATTTTGCATTCAAGATGTGTTAAATGGCATTGCATTGATTATATACAAGCATGTCTGCTTTAGGCTTTCATTGCTCCTTGTTCATCCCCCTAAAGGGGTGTGTGTAACGTTACACGACAATGAATGGAACGCATTTCACATTCAGATCGGTTAAACACCGTGTTTACTGGACTAAATTGCTTTGATATATTCCAGGTATTTGTTATGTTTCGAATAAATCAAATATAATTATTCAGGTGTCTTTACAAAGACTTATACCAAACACCATTACAGAAAATATTTGCACAATACAAGTCAATTCAATTAACATCAATTCAATTCTACTAAAACAGTTTCTATATTTAAAATTTCCACAAATATTTTTAAAAATTAATTGTAACTCTACGTTTTTTTCATGATATGATTAAGATTTGTGTTTCCATATTAAGTAACTTTCAAAAATAAAATACACCAAATAAATATTGAATAATTTCAGATTAAAACAATAGACAATGTAAGGTTTAATCGAACCTTAGATTTTGATTAAAGTGAATTTATTACTTTATATTAACTGTTTCATAACTTTTTTTAAAATTGACTTACAGGAACGATAGAAGCTAAATAGAGCTGAAGAAATATAATTAGAGCACGACCCGTGTAATTGGGGCGCTTAATTGAGATTGGTATGTAGTAATTGGTGCGAGGAAATGAGGTTAATTTTATTTCCACTGTTTAATGTGACCACGAGAACGGTGAATATAAAATTCATAACATTAAGCGATACAATATATATATATATATATATATGTAAATATTAAATAATAGTGATTTGATTTTACTTTAAAAAAATATGCATAATATAGGTTAACTATGATTTTTTTCTATTACTCTGTATACGATCAGTACGGTAAATATGGTAACCGCAAGTATCAACTTCTGGTTATTGACTTTTTTTTTTCGGATTTCATGATCTTCAGATTAGTGATTTTTATCATCGTTTATCATCGATATAATCTGTAGGTAATCACAAAAGTTCAAACACTTAAACATAATTTTGATATTGTAGACTCAAATATGCTTACTAACCCTACTCAAATGGATAAAAATCGAAATAGAAATGTAAATATATCGCCCAACGATTTATTCACCATAAAACACTCATAATTAGAATATGAGATTGTAGTTTTCAATTCAACATGTATTGATACTTCTTTGGCTCTTTTATGATATATAGAGTAGTTAGTATTTAAAATAAAATTTCGATCCACCAACTTCACAAAATATCTGATATCCATATAGTTACAAGATCCTGAATTGTTGAGTCACTTACACAAGCGAAGCGAAGGGAAACTTATTTAATGTAAACACATTTCAGAAGGGTGTTTGGACATATTTGATGTCGAGAGAGTAGTGACCTACACAGTTACGAGGTTCCAAAACCTGTATAAAAAGAGTTCTAATGAACCTCATTCTGGGTAAGACCTTTTGATATTTTATAATTTCTACAAAACCTACAAAATAGTCTAAACTACAAAAAAAGTTTAGAATGTAAGCACACTGTATTCTCAAATACATAATTTCACTTTATTCCTATCTTAATTGTTCTGGAATCAATCTTGCTTATATACCTACAGACGACATTGGCAACGAAAGCCTCCATTTTGTAAACCTAATTTTATTTATTTGATGCCATAAAATTATGAAGATAGTTCAACAAACGAAGTTCGAAATGTTTGGTACTTCCAAATTACATAGATTAAATAAAAGTGGGAGTTTGTCGCTATTACGATACACTATAAATAAATACATTTATTGTGTTTGATAGCAAGGTGTGTTCCTCTTCATTTATATGATACACTTTGCTCTAATTGTACAACACTAAAATTCTGCGAATGAGGGTTCCCTCGGGATTTATAAAATCCGCTCGTGCTCACTAAAATGAGCTCCTGAGGGACTTGTTGTTGTAAACAATTGTTTCAAAATTCCAGTAGCACTCTGCAATACTTGAACGGTTGAATAATTCAGAACAGCTCTTAATGTGAAAGCGTAGATATGTAAACAAAAGGTTATTTTCAAAAAGATGGAGATATGATTGTAAACTTTTAAAACACAACTTTGAGATAAATTTACAAACTTGAACAATAGAGTTTGGAGATACAATTGAAAACTTACAGGGAAAAAAATAAAGATAAAAGTAGACAGTTACACTATACTATTTGTATTCTCTTAATGTAATCGTGTTGAACTTCAAGATCTGTTTAATACTTTACAGAATAAATATACGGACTCCTGAAATATTAAAGTTAACAAAGTTTATGTCACAAATATTGAGTACGAAATAAAAGGAAACAAAGTTTTGACACAAAATCAAAATATATTCGCTTATCATATCTTATAACAAGTTGATAGAAGCCAATTATTATACTTACCCAGCCCCATCATACAATGTAAGAGGAGCTAATAATTCTCTAAATGTAACGCCGACAAGTTAGTTTCACGCTATATATATTATTAGAAATCAAGTTTGTTATATTTCTACAAAAGACGAAAGCAGAATATCAATTTTAAATGCCGATATATCGTGAACTTATGAAGTTTGGCGAGAAAATACTTACGTGCGGAATTACAAACGACTACATATAATTTAGAACGCAGAGATTTTTTATTTTTTTTTTGGAAAATTTGCGGTGTTCTAATGTAAAACTTCTGTTCTACACTCACTTTCAATTCTCTTAAAAATAACATTTTTCAAAAAATATTAAAATTCTATATTTATTGTTCCGCTTACCAAATTATTAATGAAGAATTTAATACGATAATAAAATATATTTTCTTTTCGATTTTGAGAATTTATATGAATTATTTGGCTTGAACTATTGGGGTTGAAAATATTAACTTCAGTCATGATGACTTTCTATCCGACTTCCAATGGAGTCAAAATTAATTGTAGTTTGTTTGCCAAAAATCATAATTGAACTTTCATAAACGTATCAAAAAATTATGTGGAGTAAGATGTTCTTATTGACCGCATATATTTATTTAGAAAAAAAAATTGTATCGACGTCCAAATAAATATTTTTTATCACTAATTTTTTTACAATGTCGACCTATTTCTCGATAAGTCAAAAATTTTCACATGATATCTGT
This sequence comes from Aphrophora alni, assembly GCA_963513935.1. NCBI lineage: Eukaryota > Metazoa > Arthropoda > Insecta > Hemiptera > Aphrophoridae > Aphrophora > Aphrophora alni. The sequence goes on from OY740777.1 coordinate 38,037,523, forward strand.
TTCTAAAATATTCAAATATATTAATTAATGTGGTGATGGTTAAAGGAAAAAAAACTGTTTTTTCTGATTTTTAAAAATTCAATCACTTATTGGGGACAATAGTATTTGTAACAAATTGTCCTATATATTTGTAAAGTTTTTTTCGTTTTTCGTGAAAAAACTATATATTTATTTCTAATGGGCTTGTAGATATCGCAGTAAGTATGAAATAGCAACATTAAAATAATATATTATTTAAGTTTTGAATTTTACATTTTTTATTTGATTATCTATAAAATATTTTCCCGTCATTTTACTTCAATTTTATATAGTATTCTGTTGAGAAAATTGTACAGAAGAAGGATCAATTGGTCGTATGAATCTATAAAAACTTGTTATGAATGCCCAAAATATAAACTTCATCTAGCAATTTAGAGGCCAATAAAGTTGAAGTATCCGTCATCTCAAATTTTCACAAAGGTTTTATTTTGAAATATTCAAGGAAAACAATATGCTATCATTCCGTTGTACAAAAGCTGATGCAAGACAAGTGTCGTTTCACTCGTCCCTCGATATTAGCCAAGATTGCTTTTTCACGAGAGAAAAGAGAATCTGGTCCTCTCCTATTTACGTTTTCCCTTCGCTAATCCATCATTCACACAATGTCCTCTATCATCCATTGTTAAGGAATATTAAAATAGATAAAAGCTACTATTACAATCTTTCTGATAGAGAAGTAGGCAACGGTTTTTTTTTTTTTTTTTTAGATATATCAATTGATTAGACTAATTGTCACAATGCCTACACAAGGGTGCATTGTAGATCACAACATGTTCACTTTCATCCATTATTAGTGTATTATTAATTAATAAATTGCAAATATTGCAATATTTCTCATAGAAATGCGGACAAAAGAGATTCTGAAATATCCGTTGATTGAATGGATTGTCACAATGTCCACACAACAGCACATCACACGTGTTCATTATTGTATATTTTCCCATACAGATTGGACAATTACACGTATTTTACAAGTCTTTATTGTTTTAAATATTTATATTTTATCTGTTATTGACAATACAGCTTTAAAACAGAATTCAACGATTGAATAACAGTATGTATACAAAATCAGGTGCATCAGTAGGCCTACCACGTGGATTAAGTTACCATTACACAAAACAAAATGCTAATTGTATTCATCTTAAAAAGTAGACTTATTATAATAATAATATAACGTCATACAATAATATAAAAGGAGCAAAAATAAACACGTGTAGTATAGTAGAAATGGAACATGTATTCCATCATATTATATTGAAGTAAGGGCTGCACAACCCTTAGAAAAGGCTCTAATAATAATTAGCGTTTGTATATTCGAGTGTACTTGTTACATTTTCATTTGTATAATTTTTATTCTTAGGCGTTCAAATTGAAAATAAAAAATCTCTATAGTATCTAAAGCCATAAGATGTTTTCTAAAATGATTGTAAAACAGTGTACGTTCTCACGGTATTGGCGTGAATATTTATTTAAATTTCTTTCTATATTGGAAGCATTTCAAACAATCAAATGAAATTGAATTCAGACAATACAGTTTTCATTGTAGGTGAAAATAAATGTAACTGTTTAATTGGAAAATTGAATTATTTTACATGATAGTTGAAGAATCAACACATTTATTTCACCTTGTGGGGGTTGGATTATTGTGTGCCGCCCTTTTATCATTGTTTCTTTGCATTTGTATAATTTCATGCTGTATAACGTCTGCCTCGATGCAGCTATGGTGCTCATTCGATATTAATTAATTTAATCCACAGATTTTTTGCTTATAATATTATTAAGTTATTTTCGAATACAGTTTGTTCTTGTGAAGCTGTTACAGTTGATAATAAACAATATTCAAAGAAATGTCGCTTTATACTGACGGAAAAGCCTAGACGAAATGGGGAAATCTTTTACGGCTGGAAAGAGCATCTCAACAGCAATCCGGTGAGTAAATAAATACTAGGGTAAAGCGATAATATGAACGACAGAATGTCTTCGAAGTAGCAGGTATGCGGTTTATCGACTTCGTCAACGTAACAACCGGGGTGGTGGAAATTGAAGTTTTTTACTTTATTAAAACCAATCATCAATAAAATTATAACGGAATAATATTTTTTTCTTTTATATTTTTCACAATAGGAATGACAATAAACCAATTTCATGGCAAGGCAAACGTTGTGCATGTATTCATGTTTTTATCTTCTTTTTTTCAATAAGGTCAACAAGATGTTCAAATATTTTGACAAAAATCTATGTATAATTTTTTTTCGGGTTACAAATTATGAAAACTGTAATACAATATAAGCTTTATCACGTTTGTTTGATAAATATTTTCAGAGTTTGTATATATCTATGTATTACAAAATATTTTCCAACAAATACTGCCACAAGTAAATTAATGGGTAATTTTAAATTTTCTGTTATATTTTTAATAATCATAATATTATCGAGAACATTTCATTATATGTAAATACTAAATACACGAAAGTAAATATTTTTCTCTAACTAAAATCGTTGTAAATTGATTATTTAATCATAGTTTTAAAACAAAAAACATATTAGCATTACTGAAAAAACACGATTTTGAAATCAATGACACAATGTCAAAAGTAGATAAAATTAAATTATTTCTCTAATGATAGAAATAGTGTATAATATTTATATAGATTTTGTTATTCCCTAACGTAGCTGTAAGTAAACAAAATTAAACGACTTTAATGTCGGGCGTATACAAGTTTAGTATTTAGTACATTCTTATCATGTCCTAGATTACTGTATAATATTAAGTTTTATGCAGTCTGGCGGTCTGCATATTTTAAAAACAACGTTGTTATTTGCATTTCATCACGTCTACGAAAACATACCAAGTTATACTCAATGTTTTGAATTTTAAATACCAAAGTTTTGTTGAAGTAATGAAGGAATATTATTTGAGAATAATCAAGGTTTAGAATGTTACTAGTAGATGAAAGGTCAATTACTTTATTGATAGAATACCAGTATGGATATATTAACAAACAATTTAATTAATTTATATATTGACAAAAATCTATTATATTCAAAATGAACAAGTTTATTGGGCGCCTACTTAGGATCAAAGTGTCTGACGATCGATCAAGGGGTTAGAGGGCGACAGGACGACCTACCGTGAGACGCTGGAGGAGGTAAAAGGTGTCAGACAGAAGAGGCGAGGATTCAACAACACAAGGTAATTATAATAAATATATTAAAACATAAGTTATTAACTGAACTTGCGGAGATTCTTCATTAGGTCAGATTGTTGAGAGTCCCAAAGCTTTTGAAATAAAACTGTATTATATTTGTCAAATATTGAGTGATATGTATACAAAGAATGCATGTTCTTAATTAGGTACAGTGGTTTAAGATACCTATGGTTTAATCTGACAAGTGTCAATATTTGTGTAATTACAAATAAATGACGTTTTTTGTGTATGATTCAACTATTGTTATTAAGTGATAAAATCTAGAGATATTTAACCAAGTAAAGACCTAATCTAACCTAACAATAACTTCTTACCATCTAACATGAATAAGTGACAATGTCTCAATGTTTTTATGTCGAGTTGTTCGTTACATTACACAATGTGAATAATTCAAGTGAGCCCAAAAAAGTGATGTCTATCTATTGTCCGTGCAGTGTTTATATAAATTAAACGGACGAACGGATTTTAATGATATCGTATTTGAATCTTATCTTGAGACATTTATTTTCCTTCTTTTGTTATAGAAATTTGTCAGTATTTCTTCTACGACCAAAACAATGTATTTAGTTTTTTCAATAAATACCTAAATTAATAATTGGTGGGATTTGACGAAAACTAATGGGCGTCTCTGGTTTTTTTTTTTTTTACTTATAAAAAGTCATTATCTTTTCTTGCAAATTCATTATAATACTATACAATTCACTAAAATGTTATAACTCTCACCTTCTCCAAGTTTCGAACTATGTTATCTACGATTAATTTCCTATTCTAAACAGTGGACATTGCAACTAATGCGATGTCTATGAACCTTTGAAGCATACATATAAAAGAAACATTATCACTATCTTTAGAGTAATTTTTAGCAAAATAAAAATACCAGACTTTGTGGAATCTTCGATTTAAATTTTAATCGGATTGGTACTTAGTTGTGAGAAATTTCATCCACACTATATTAGGCTAATTTAAAATCCCTTACCTATAAATTTACTACAATAATTTTACTAATTATATTTTGTGAAGATATACAAATTGCAATTTTAAAAAGCTTATAAAAGCTCATCAAACTGGTTTTCACCTCTATTTATTATGTCCGTCATTTCACAAATAACTCGACAATTAAACTTAGGTGAACAAGAATTGATCATGTTCAGTTTACACGTGAAATAAAACAAAAATCTAACAGACGTAGACATATTGCTATATATAACGTAACTAGTTTGTGTTGTAAAAATAAATTCCCTTAGTTAGACGACAACATTGCCTTTGTTACTCGTTTAGTATATGTACCTCATGAATTCGAATTGTGTTTACATTACTGGCAATACATTTGCATGCAGTGATACGCCGCTAAGCAAAGTGTATAAAATAACCACAGAGGAGATGCCCTTAGCGTAATATCCTGTAGCATTCAAATTCAAAAATCACATCTGCAAAATAATTTCATTAACTCGTTTTCCACACATACTACTTCCGTCGCTTGACAGATGCTGCCACCCGGTGAGATTGTCCAAAACTAATCATCGTATGACATCGGAGGGCAAAGTACAACGGCAAGACAGCCTATCTGCTCTAATACCCGTTGTCTAGTCCACCTGTAGTCACTCACAATGCCTGACATTCTTACATAGTTACGTTAGATATAATAAATTTTTTTTTGGTTCTCAAAATCTTCTGCTTCAGTTTTCAACGATGTTAATATACAGTTTGTGCGATTTAGTCTAAAATGTCAAATAAATTTTCGTTTTCACGGCGCAAGCTCACGTGGACTGCGACAGGATTTTCCAGGTACTCAGCCTTACAGATTTTATCATATTTTAAATTATTGTTAATGCTTTAAAATATATTATTAATTATCATGTATTCTTTAAAATATGTATTTATGTTTTATTTAATATTCAATGTTCTTTTGAAACTGAATGACTATAAAAATTTACTTTTTTAAAAACATACTTTACAAAACCTTGAAAAGGCACATTTTGAGTTTTGAACAATTATGTGAAATAGGTGCAAACTAATGTTGAACTTTAAATGATCAAAATATCTTATTGAACATGTCAAATACAAAACAATTGGAGAAATCTGTTCTAAATCAGAAAATTTCGTTTTACAGACTTTTGCAGATCTTTGCAAGTCTTATACAAGCTTTGTTTCAAACAAAATTAAATATATATAAATAGATTTATAATCATCTAAGAAGCTTTTAAGTACCATCTTAACGAATTTCTGTTATACAATCAATTTTCTTTAATTTTGACAAATAACCAGATATTTACTTTAATAATGAACATTAATGCTACAACATGTCTGATTTTGTACAGACGCTAAAAAACATGTTTTTTTTTGCTATAGCTAATATGCTGGTAGAAGAAATACAGCTAAAGATCTAAACATGTTTCGTCCTGTTAACAAAACACGTTTTGTTCAACATAGCTTCAGAGTTTCACGTGCACAAAAGTGATGTTACAAAAAACTGACTTTATAGAACTTTAATTAAACTCATATTGTATATGTGCCTAAATTTACTTCAACGAATATGTTTTTCTTAAAAACTATTTTTTTTTTAGACTTGTGTAATTAATTATAAAAATTATTGGGTGGAGCCTGCATGCAAACTTTCGGTCCTAACAACCTCCAAGAGGTTATTCTCTAAATTAAAATAATTGACGTCAATTTAAAAATTTAATATTCAAAATTTTCTTTTCTTTTCTTTTAAAATAAACTACTCTTTCCATAATAAATTCTTTTATCTAAAACATATATATTTATTGGCCAAATAGCATTTAAGAAATTTATCAAATAAGTAATATTATGTAACTGTTTAAAAAAAAAAAACTATCGTTTCATAAAGTCAAAAAGGGGGGAAATAAATATCAGTATCTTTTCATCTTTTTTTTATTTTGTAATTTTTACATTTAAGGGCGTATAATCTTTTTTTTGGATTAATTATAATCCTGTTAATTGTTAAGCTGTGCTCATTGTCTTTGGTTAAATTTTGTAACTATAAAATATATAAACTAAAAAGGGGGGATAAATTTTCAGAATCTATTGATTAATTTTTTTTTATTTTATTAAATTATAATATTTTGCATTAAGGGCGTATAACTATTATTAATTGTAATATTGTTAATCATAAGCTGTTTATGATAATTTTGTCTCAGGATGTCTTTCTCAGTTGTAAATGATAAAATCTGAAACGTCGAAATTTCTTTTGTTTCAATAAACTTGAGCCTTGTTAATCACTAAATTTGTCTTTGTCTTTTTTTTTATTTTTCTATTTTTTAAACATTGTTACCATTTTGGTTCCGCCTTTCTTAAATTTAAGTCCCCTGGTAACATGTTTCTGGTAGCAGAGCGTGGTTGATTCTAGATTCTAGTGTGGTTAAATTAAATTATAGAGTGGTTAATTTTAAATTCTGGAACCTTAGTTAATTTTCAAAATTTTGTCTTGGAACCGTATAAATTTAAATTCTAATTATTCTTCTTTTGTTAAACAAGGCTCAATTTTTATGTTTTGCAGCTTTTTCAAATACTGCACAACTATTGCTGATGAAATATTTTTTTTTATTTTAAATATTTAAATCTATATAAATCTATAGTCTCTTTTTTATTATTTATTTATTTTTATAAACACTTACACAAAAACTTCTAAATCAATTTCGATAAAATTTTTTTTTTTATTATTTTGTCTGCTTAAATATTTTTTTTTTTATATATATATATTTACATACACAGCACTCTAGTCATTCACTGAATTTGATCCAGACAGCGGGCTCATTCGGGAATTCCAAAAAAATTTAAATAAATAATAAAACCCAAAAATAGTTAGAAAAAAAAAAAAAAAAAAAAATATTCAAAAAATTTCCTTCAAAAACTTTCTCGAGTTTTCTTTCGCTTGTCTGTATTAATTCATACTTACACACACACATATACACAAAAACTACACTACATATAGTTCTTGAGTCATTCTCTGGCTCTTTTACTTCATTTTTGCATCTTCTTAAAAGAAATTTTTTTTAAATCACTTTGTTAATTTTTTTTTATCAGCAACAGTTAAAATGGCAGTGGATTTGCTGAGATTAGTAGACTCATTGAAGAACACTGAGCTTGCTTTTGAGGTCGTAGCTAAAGGTGGTGAGAAAGACACAATAGCAGAAATGCGAACCTCCCTTAGGTCCCTTTTACAAAATGGCGTTGAGCCCGAATTGGGAAATTTCACCGAAGAGATCCTTTTGCAGCAGATATCGCTAGCGCAAAACTCCTTGTTCATCTTACAGGATGACCTGGAGAACTTAGATCCAGAAAAGGGTTACAGAATACATCGTTTTCGCGGGCGGATGAATGCCTTCGGAAGACGAATAGAGTTCCTAACTCGGGTGCATACGGAGCAACTAAAAGTTGCAGATAACAACGTGCCACGGGATCTGGCCGAGCTACAGAACAATTTTGCAACACTCGAAGAAAAATTTAAAGCTTTCGATCCTCAGCAACCGACTCCCAGCAGTTCAAAAAGCTGTTCATACGTTTCCATATACGGAAAACTAAGTCATCCTGCCGAACAGATTATTAAAACAATTCCTCAGACAGATGGGTTCGACCTTGATAAATTATTAAATTTTTTTAAAATTGCCTTAAAAATAGTCAAAACTTACCCTGACGTAGCTGTAAACATCAATAATGTTCTGATGCCCTATGCACAGGGCCCTTTAAATTCATGTCTGATTAGACACCAGACATTTAAAACATTTCACAAAGAGGCCTTAAGTCTAAATATACCTTCGAAAAGGTTGGCTTCTCTAGTGCAGGAGTTATTCTATAGGCCCCAGAAGACTAACGAGGCGGTGCACATTTTTGTAAATCAAATTAAAGAAGCTGCAGAAACATTAAATTTAGATAAGTCCGAATTGGAGGTCACGGACGTCATTCTGGAGGGACTGTCTCCGGAAGTCCGCAACTGCTTAGTTTTTGTTGCCAAACCAAAAAATTTTGCAGACTTAGATCGACTCTGCGCTCACGTTAACAATGTCATGTATACTGACAGGCAAAGGGCTCCATTAGCGAGACCCGAAGTTAGAAGTCCTGACTTAAGACCTACAAGACCAGTGGTCTGTTACAGTTGCGGTCAGCCGGGACATAGAAGCCCAGAGTGTCGGAACCGGCCTCCAACAAGGCAATATCCTCCAAAAAAACGGAGGCAGGTTTGGAGTCTAGTTGGTAGCTCCAGGCCAGCCTCCCGTTCTAAAACCAACCACATCGGATTTAAACATAACCTAAACCCACATTTCACTAATAAACCTTCTTTTCAAAATTTAAATTCAATTTCCTATCTAAGAAGAAACAATTTCGGCAATAAAATTCAAAATTACGTTACTCCCATCTGTTATCATTGTGGCATACCCGGTCATTATATCTGGGGTTGTAAATTCTTCTCTCTACGGAATGGGTCTAGGCAAACCTATTCCAGCTCTAAGCTTTCCAACTACAAACTTCAAAAAAAAAAAATATTTCTCTTAAATCTAGGGGTCTGAACGATCAGTTTTTGCCTTTGGTGGAAGTAGCTTTTGGGCAAATTAAAGTTAAGGCTCTGCTGGACTCCGGTTCAGTAAGATGCGTCATTTCTAAAGCCCTTTTTAAAAAATTAAAGAACACCAAGGCTTTTAAATCCATAACCAGGGTGAAGGCTGATTGTGTCACGGCTTCTAGAAAAAGGTTGCCCATTTCCTACTCTTGTCGTCTTCATCTTAAAATGGAACATTGTAGTTGGAATGTGGATTTTCTGGTGGCGCATAAGTTGTCGTGTCCTCTGATCCTCGGGTCAGATTTCATATCTAAAACGGGACTGGTACTTGATCTTTCAGCAAAAAACTTCTATTTTAAATTTTCAAGGTCTATTGTTTTTCCTCTGTGTAATTTCAGTAATTCTGCTTATAAACCTATAGTGTCTTCAACATCTGAACCTACTGCTCCTGATCCTTTAGGACATCTTCAAAAGAATGATAAAAACGCCATTTTAAAAATAATTAATGATTTTCTTCAGGTACTCACAAAAAGGTTAGGTCTAACACATCTAGTTGAATACGATATTCAACTGAAGGACAACACTCCGGTCAAGTGTTCTCCATACCAATTGGCACCCCCAAAAATGGAATACCTCCGCGAACACATCAACGAATTGCTAGATTCAGGAGTAGTAGAACCCAGCCGGTCGGCATATGCATCCCCTGTTTTTCTGGTTCAACATCCCGAAAAGAAAACAAGGATGGTGATTGATTATCGGAGGCTCAATCAAAACATCGTCGTCGAAGCGGTGCCGCTACCTAATTTACATCAAAGTTTTAACTGGTTTGTCGGTGCCAAATATTTCACAGTATTCGATCTAAATTCAGCTTATCATCAAATCCCTTTGTCTCAAAAGTCCAAACAAATTACCAGCTTTTGTACTCCTTGGATGCTGTATCAATTTACTCGAGTCCCTTTCGGACTCTGTACTGGTGCCCAAGTGCTTACCAGACTTTTGGATCAGGTCTTCCATGACATCAAATTCAAATTCATTTTTAATTATCTGGATGACCTAGTCATCTACTCCAAAACTTGGGAAGAGCATCAAAAACATCTTCGCGAAGTCCTTACTCGTTTGCGGCGGGCTGGCTTGACTGTTAACCCAGATAAGGTCCGTTTCGCTGTGAATGAGATAAGCTTTTTAGGACACCTAGTTTCTTCTCGTGGCGTGCAAATCGACCCATCTAGAACAAAGGCAATTAGAAATTTTCCGCAACCCAAGAACCCTAAGGCCGTTTCCAGGTTTATTGGAATGGTCAACTTCTTTGCTAAATTCATTCCAAATTTCGCGGAGCACGCTGCGCCTCTAAATCTGCTTCGGAGGAAGGGCCAAAAATTCTCTTGGCAAGCTGAACAAGAGAAAGCTTTTAAACATCTTCGGGAGGCAATAACACAGCCTCCGGTTCTCCGGATGGCCGATTTCGCCAAACCATTCATCCTGCAAACGGATGCGAGCTCGGTGGCCCTTGGAGCAGTTCTACTCCAAGAAATTGACGGCTCACGACAGCCCATAGCGTACGCTTCACGTACTTTAACACCTGCAGAAAGAAAAGCCTCATCTGCATATGAAGCCGAATGCCTAGCAGTAGTTTTTGGAGTAGAGAAATTTAGGCAATATCTAGAACATCGGGAATTCCTATTAGAAACCGACAACCAAGCCCTTTCTTGGCTTTTAGCACGTCCTCGTCAACTTGGTAAATTAGGCCGATGGATTGCCAAGTTGACTTCATTGAAATTTAAGGTAGCGCACATAAGAGGAACTCAGAACATCATAGCAGACTCCCTCTCGCGCATGTTTGAACCGGAAAATTTCAACGAAGAAAATGTCACCTTTTCGTGTACCAGTCTCCTCACAAATTTTCCTCTAGCTTTTCATGACATCCAGACTCATCAGAAGGCCGACCCTATTTTGAAAAATATCATTGCTGACCTTGAACAGAACATCTCTTTGGAGAAGTACTGTTTAAGTAAAGGTGTACTTTGCCTGAAAAATCATTTGGAAAAGCCCACCAGAATTTATTTACCTCAGTCCTTAGTCGACCTGGTGATTAATTACCATCACGACTCCGTTGTGGGTGGTCATCTTGGAATACTTAAAACTTTGTTTAAGGTAAAGGAGAATTTTTATTGGCCAACTTTAAAACAGGATGTCACTTCTAAAGTGCGAGCTTGTTCGGTGTGCGCTGTAAGCAAACCTGCTCACAACTCCAAATTAGGATACCTTGCCTCAACGGTTCCCAATTGTCCCATGGAAAAATTACATATCGACTACGTCGGACAGCTTCCTAGGACAAAACAGGGCTATAACATGATACTGGTCGCAGTTGACCAGTTCTCAAAATTCACCTGGCTCATGCCTGTCAGAGATGCAACTTCCCACAGTACAATTAAGGCCTTAAGCCAAAACATTTTTCAAAATTTCGGTTTTTCAAAGATAATAATCTCTGACAATGCGCAATGTTTTGTATCACATGTCTTCCGCAACTTTTGTTTTTCTCGCGGTATTAAACATGCAACTTTATCTCCTTATCACCCCCAACCTAATAATGCGGAAAGACTTAACAGAAACCTTAAGGCAGCCCTCATCGCCTATCACTCCAAAAATCAATCCTCTTGGGACGACTCCCTTTGCTGGCTTCAGCTGGCCTTCAATTTCGCACATCATGAGACTCTTAAAGCAACACCTTTTAGCATTCTTTTTAATTTTCTCCCCAATACACCACTGAGTCTCTGCTGGAACATACATGATCTCCTTCCAAAACCTAATACTAATCCATCACAAGTTTGGCGCCAGGCCAAAGATAATATAATGAAAGCGCACCAAAAGGCCGAAAAGACCTATAACAAATTCAGGAAGCCTCATCTGTATAAAATCAACGATCTTGTTTGGTGTAAAACACACCCCCTGAGCTCCGCCATAGACAAGCGAGCTGCTAAATTAATGCCTCGATGGTCAGGTCCCTTCCGGATCATTGATTTTCTTACTCCAGTTACCGTTGCGCTTTCTTTCGCCAATTCACCTCGCTTCATTAAAAAAGCACACGTCGAGCAACTCAAACCTCATCATATAAATTAAATATTAACAAATTTCTATAACCTTCTCCTTTACGATTTAATTTTCTTTCTGATCTTTCTTGGCCCGCACAAATTGTCATCTGGTAGTCTTCTTTCTGTGCACTGCAGAACATAACAAAATACGGAACCAAGCCGTATTTCCTCTAAGCCAAATGCACATCTGTATGTTTGGGCATCGGTGGGCTGAGCTCTCCTAGAGCCCCTCCGTGCCGTAATCTGTATAGATGTTTGCAGGCGAAGAGATATTGATTTTCCTTGTCCAGTGATATATCTCACTGTTTCCCGGACTTGACGCTTTTCAACCCATAGTCTGATCAACTATGAGGTTCCACTTTACGGCAATGGCCGCTACATGTACCTGACATGTTTCTCTATCTAGACATATCTTAACATCGAGCACTTCGCGGGTGTAATCGATGCGACGAGAATATAGAGAGCGTCATGAACTCTTCTGTTTCTTCGTCACCATAACGTCTTCGGACGAGGACATAGTGAGTCCATTTCCTTAATAGTTAAGTTTGGTGTATTTGTTCTTTGTTGTTTATCTTGGTGAAGGTATACTGACCGGTTCTGTCGAACTACATATAGATAATGTAGCACTCGCTATGCATGTTAGTCTTAAGTTTTTTTTTTGTTTATCTCGAGGTCTAAAACACCTGTCTGAGAGAAATTTTTTTTACCCCTTCAAGCACACTCTCTCTCTCCTTTTTCTAAATTTTGCGGGAGGCCCTTCTGGCCCCTTTTCTTTTCCACTCTAACTCCGTCTTTCGGGGGGGGGGAGAGCTGTAGCATTCAAATTCAAAAATCACATCTGCAAAATAATTTCATTAACTCGTTTTCCACACATACTACTTCCGTCGCTTGACAGATGCTGCCACCCGGTGAGATTGTCCAAAACTAATCATCGTATGACATCGGAGGGCAAAGTACAACGGCAAGACAGCCTATCTGCTCTAATACCCGTTGTCTAGTCCACCTGTAGTCACTCACAATGCCTGACATTCTTACATAGTTACGTTAGATATAATAAATTTTTTTTTGGTTCTCAAAATCTTCTGCTTCAGTTTTCAACGATGTTAATATACAGTTTGTGCGATTTAGTCTAAAATGTCAAATAAATTTTCGTTTTCACGGCGCAAGCTCACGTGGACTGCGACAGGATTTTCCAGGTACTCAGCCTTACAGATTTTATCATATTTTAAATTTTTGTTAATGCTTTAAAATAATTTATTAATTATCATGTATTCTTTAAAATATGTATTTCATGTTTTATTTAATATTCAATGTTCTTTTGAAACTGAATGACTATAAAAATTTACTTTTTTAAAAACATACTTTACAAAACCTTGAAAAGGCACATTTTGAGTTTTGAACAATTATGTGAAATAGGTGCAAACTAATGTTGAACTTTAAATGATCAAAATATCTTATTGAACATGTCAAATACAAAACAATTGGAGAAATCTGTTCTAAATCAGAAAATTTCGTTTTACAGACTTTTGCAGATCTTTGCAAGTCTTATACAAGCTTTGTTTCAAACAAAATTAAATATATATAAATAGATTTATAATCATCTAAGAAGCTTTTAAGTACCATCTTAACGAATTTCTGTTATACAATCAATTTTCTTTAATTTTGACAAATAACCAGATATTTACTTTAATAATGAACATTAATGCTACAACATGTCTGATTTTGTACAGACGCTAAAAAACATGTTTTTTTTTGCTATAGCTAATATGCTGGTAGAAGAAATACAGCTAAAGATCTAAACATGTTTCGTCCTGTTAACAAAACACGTTTTGTTCAACATAGCTTCAGAGTTTCACGTGCACAAAAGTGATGTTACAAAAAACTGACTTTATAGAACTTTAATTAAACTCATATTGTATATGTGCCTAAATTTACTTCAACGAATATGTTTTTCTTAAAAACTATTTTTTTTTTAGACTTGTGTAATTAATTATAAAATATATATAAAAATTATTGGGTGGAGACTGCATGCAAACTTTCGGTCCTAACAACCTCCAAGAGGTTATTCTCTAAATTAAAATAATTGACGTCAATTTAAAAATTTAATATTCAAAATTTTCTTTTCTTTTCTTTTAAAATAAACTACTCTTTCCATAATAAATTCTTTTATCTAAAACATATATATTTATTGGCCAAATAGCATTTAAGAAATTTATCAAATAAGTAATATTATGTAACTGTTTTAAAAAAAAACTATCGTTTCATAAAGTCAAAAAGGGGGGAAATAAATATCAGTATCTTTTCATCTTTTTTTTATTTTGTAATTTTTACATTTAAGGGCGTATAATCTTTTTTTTTGGATTAATTATAATCCTGTTAATTGTTAAGCTGTGCTCATTGTCTTTGGTTAAATTTTGTAACTATAAAATATATAAACTAAAAAGGGGGGATAAATTTTCAGAATCTATTGATTAATTTTTTTTTATTTTATTAAATTATAATATTTTGCATTAAGGGCGTATAACTATTATTAATTGTAATATTGTTAATCATAAGCTGTTTATGATAATTTTGTCTCAGGATGTCTTTCTCAGTTGTAAATGATAAAATCTGAAACGTCGAAATTTCTTTTGTTTCAATAAACTTGAGCCTTGTTAATCACTAAATTTGTCTTTGTCTTTTTTTTAATTTTTCTATTTTTTAAACATTGTTACCATTTTGGTTCCGCCTTGCTTAAATTTAAGTCCCCTGGTAACAATCCTATCATTAGATACCCTGCGTCTGGTTCACTTAGAGGATGCTTCTTGAATACTTTTCTGTCAGGCGTTGCTACACAACGGTTTTATTTTATCGAAGGATATTAAGCTTTCTTTCTATCGTTATATATTTATATAAATATTAATTATTCTTTCTATTAAAACAGACAATAAGGACAAAACAGAAACTGTTTTAAAAACATCTTTTATAAATTTATAATTTAACTTCTATAAACTTATTTTCAATACAGCTTTAGGTTTCATGTATAGTCAGTATGTACGTGGCAACCCCGATGAACCAGCTGTATCTACAAAATGTATTATATAGTCTTATGTTAGTTACCTCTCTTTCATCTATCCTATCAAGTCTCTTTAGTCCAATCATTTTCGTGATGGGATGACTACCTATAGGTTTTCCACTTTAAACAACAACTACAAAAAAATATTCCCGACACAATATTTTTTCTTCAAGTATAAATATTTCGCTTTACCTTATTAACCTAAAAACTACTTTGACGTGCACAATTACATCAACTTTTCAAGCACCTACAACCTAATTTGACTAAATACATATTTTCCTTTGTTGAAGTAACTTCGGACTGTATCAAACATTCGCAATGAAATGTGTTATGCGTAGCGTAATATCATTTACTAAAGTTATAACTCAATTTACATTCAATAGAAGTTTATTTGGTGCTAAAAATTGATTAACGTATATCTTTATTGCTTATTATTTATTGTTGTCAGTTGTGATATCAACACTGAGTTTGAGGAAGAATATATTTATTAGTGAATTTAGAACATAGATAGTTCAAATTGGAAAAAAAAAATCACATAAAATCTTCAATACCCGAAATGAAATATCTTCCGATGCTACCTGCAGGAGAGAGTTTTCAGCTTATTTGGCGTAATTTGAATCGTAATAAGTAGGGAGAAAGATCTGGAGCTATTTGATTGATCTATTGGTTTATCTCCGTGCAGTGAAGTTTATTTAGTTACTCAAATATTTGAGTTGTTACCCTTGCAAATCATGGTACTTTCCTCAACTTACAAGCAGTTGTAATGTGATACAAGCATATCCTCAAAATGTAATACACAAATGGTGGTTTATTTTGCTTCGTAGGAATTGTATTGGTAGATCCGTTGTAACCTAACATTGAACAAGTTTTAAAGTTGTATAGTTTACGTTTGTTTAAAACAGTTGTTATAAAGGTTTTCTGAACCTGTTATTTTATCACTACTTAGGTGACGTTATCTTGGCTCTAACTGCTCTAGTAAATATAAATATCTCAAAAAGTATCTATTCTTTCGCTCGTGTCGATGACTCGTTGCTCCCTGATTATACCATCTGTAACAATATAAATATCAAATTTTCTAGGGACGAAAGAGTTAGAAATTGCAATTTTGACATTCTTCACTCTATTTGCAATCGTTGTTTGGAAACGAATAATGCAGAAATGAAATATTGATATATATATATATATATATATATATATATATATATATATATATATATATATATATATATATATATTCCAACGGTAAACCTATTCTTGGTTAAGTTGAATGATGTTTTCGGACCCCACTTTTTTTTGGGAAGCCGATTTATTCAACGGTTTTTCGTTTGAGAATAAGTTATTTCCACCTACTGGAAGTTTTATAGGCAATCTCGTTTTGTTTGGCCTAGGTGAAATAACTATGTGTCGAATATTCAGTTTTCTGAATCTCCTGACTAAAAAAAAAACTTCTACGTTATACTTCCAGTACTTTATATTTGATTTTAGCTCAGTTAGAACACAAGTGAATGATTTTACTTTTTGTAAACCTCTGAGTAGTGAGTACACTGAAACTAACCTTGTAAATTGTTTATTTGTGCTTGCAAATATTTTATGAAATTTCAATGCATCAATTCTTAATCTATAACTCATAACCTATTGGGATATTTGAATACTAGGTGTTTTTTGTAAATAATAAATTTTTTATAAAGCAAATAAAATTTTAATAATTTTTTTTTTTTTATTTCAAACATAAAATAAAACTTTTTGGATTTTACTTTCTCCAACAAATACAAAATAATAACTTTCCTTTCAATTTAATAATAATTTCTTAAACTACAAGGCAGAACCAATTATTTACCTAACTATAATTTATTCTAATATTTTATACCCAATTTGATTTAATTATTATTTTAATAAAAGATTTAATTCGAATTAACGATTTAATGAATTTAATTTTTAATTAATAATACAAATATTTTATCTAATCTAACATCCTAAGTAACCCAGTATTTTAAAATAAATTTATTTGAATTTATTTCAGGCAAATTTAATCAGGGACTAACGTATTTACGTTTCTACCGACCTTTTCACAACTGTCCAGGCGTCGCGACGGTTGATATGAAGTCCGCGAGCGTTGTTTAGCGATGGCAGGCTACAGATGCTCTGCGTGCTGGTTAAGTTGTCTCGTTGATGAAGGTTGATCCCTGTAGGGTTGTCTGGAAGAATGTTGGATGAATTTTTAAAGATGGTTGTGGTGATGTCGTGTCTGAAGTCCCGGTTCGGCTATTCTCTCGACGTTAAAGTTGCATGTCCAAGTGGTCGCCTGGTGATGTCCTGGAGTCCTATCCGGAAGCTATACGAATCACTCCATGTATCAGCTGCTATGTAGGTTATGTTACTTCTCCAGAATAATCAAAGTTAGGCCAACTTTGTAATGACTAAGTTGCCACTGACGTTCTTGTAGATTATAGTTGTGTCTATTGCTGCATTCCAAATTAATATCGCAATGGCGTATGTTCACACTTGTTATACAAATTATTAGGTTAACTAAGAAAATACTTAGCTTTTTGCAAACTATGGTATTTTATAAAAAACGAGATCAAGGCTCGATGTGTTCACTTACATCGCAGAAATATCAAGGCTCGATGTGTTCACTTACATCGAAGAAATATCAAGACTCTCGAGTTTCCCCGAGCAATCGTTTATATAGACTCATCTTCAGCCAGCCCCTTCTACCGTACAACTCTTATCTCTCTCCGTGCAGTTTTGGCTATTGAAAATCCTTTTCCTTTGTAACTCCTCCAGGGTTTTCCCTATTTTATTGAGAGTGACATTTTTGAATTCAGCTCGTTGTCTTCTTTACCCACGAACTCGATTGATGTTCGTACGATTCTTGGTTCGCTACACGACCCGCGCCCGTTTTCCCGTGGCGATTTCTCCCGGAAAAGTCTTTGTTTTTTGTTTTTCCCGGTTTTTTGTTTTCACTTCTTTATGTCCTTTTGGTTTGTGTTAACTAGCCGGATTTTCTCTTTTTTTCTGCTTCTGGTTGTCTTGCTGTAGGGTTAGGGAGTTAAACGATTTTCTACAAACTTGGGCTTTCCTTTACTCCCGAAACATATTTTAAATACTGGATTATTTTTACATAACTACGTTATCAGCATACTATTTAGCGTTTTGAGTTAATAAAAATTTAAGTTTAACTTTTTATCTTGCTGTAAAGGTGCGAATTCTGTCAAATTTTTCCTTTAATAAAATTTCAAGTTTTTCTTTTTAATTATACATTTTGTTTATCATTACTAAAATTTGTTTTGGTTAGAATTTCAAAAAATTTCTTTTTTATATACTTTTTTATCATTTGAACTTAGTGGATTAACATTAACTTTTTTATTTAACGAAATTTCGCAAAAACTTATTTCACCTTTATTTTAGGCCTTCTTATGAAAAGCCTGAAAAACCTTTTCTTTTTCAATTTAGAAGAATTTTGAATTTCTCCCCATACTTTAATAGTTTGTATTTTACGTAACTTTGTGACTTTATATTATCTAATCTTGCAGTAAATACACCCGCGGTTAGCGTAATGCATTTCCTGAAGATATTTGTTTTTATTTAATTTCTGGATTTTGGCTTCCCGTATTAATTTTTAAGTATTTTTTACAAGTCCTTATTCCTTTTCGAACAGGCAGGGTCCAAGAGTTTAACTTAGCCAGATAACTACACTCCCGCGTCAACATGATTTTCGTGACCTACATGCGGCTTTAGCCCACGGTAAGTCCGGACTATTCAAATTTATAAAATTAATTACAAATTCAAAATCCAGGACCTACAACGGGTTGTGTCCGTTGTAATATATATATATATATATATATATATATATATAATATATATATATATATTTATATATATATATATATATATATATATAAATATATATATATATATTAGTAAGTATGCAAAATACTAAAATATTGACGTCGATTTTTCACAATGGTTGTATAAGAGCATACTTTATTCTCCTACACAAAATATCATATTTTCATCTTAATTTTTATGTCCATTGTATTGATTACGTATAGGCGTCAACAGACAACGATGATGATAACGACGACACGCTGAAAATAATGTTTACGGTTTCTTGAAGTCATGCAAAGGTTAGGTTAGGTTAGTCATCCCTTGAACACTGATTTGATTTTTTTTGCGATTACAAATCCAATCCAATCCTATACATCGTATACTATGTAAGCAATACGACTAAATATACTCCTGGAATTTTACTGTTAATAGTATCGGTAATATAGGCTTGTGTATACCCATAGATTTGAACGAATTTACATTTATATAATATACAATTGAATAATACACGGGGCAACAATACGTTCACACAAGCAAGCACAAATGCCTGCAGTACAGTCTGCATAGTTGGGTGTTGATTAAATTGGACAATTACATATAGAGTCTACTTATAGCAGAGATAATCCCTGATGATTACATGCAAACTTTGTCTAATATTCGTTTATATAGGATAATTAGATGCACTGTTCTATAATTTTTTTTCACTAAATAAACGTTTTTCCAGTTTTTTTTTTTTTAATGTACTCTACATTGTTTGTTCAAAATGTTATTTTGTAAATGCAGTGCATTTGCGGAAATAATGAAATTATATATATATATATATATATATATATATATATATATATATATAACATTGTATAAAGAAATTATAGTTTATTTAATATTAGACTGTGATGGAATATATAATTTGTTTTTTAGTTATGTAATAATTTGTATTAGAACCTTTAATTGACGCAATTTTTAAATCACTAACACCAACTAAAATAATTATATTTTTTACTATATACTTAACCGTTAAGAAATGTGTGTATTCATTAAATTGTGTCTAATTTACTCGCATTTTAATCCCATTTAAAAATGTACCTCCATCAGTACCACTTGTATTATTTAGCATTCAAGTTTGTCAATCAGTAAATTCATTGACGTGTAACATTTGTTTCTGACTTGTTTACACTATTATCAGGATGTAGCAAATAACAAAAACATATCCGAAGCAGTGTGTTACAGCAATGTACCGTCAATTTGTAAGGAAAGTGAAAAAGAAATGTTATATAAATCGTAGTGTCAGATTTACGGTAAAGGCAATTTAACATCGGAGGATTGGTATAACTGACCTTTTGGCTGTTTTCACACTGAATTTCAGTTGTGACACATTTACAATACACGAACCATGTGCAATAAAATTACCATGGAAAGATGAAAGCATACGACGTTTTATTTGTATCTTTGATGGAAAGATTGAAGGATATATCCTTATATTTTTATAAAGTTTTAAATAAAGTATTGTACTGTTCAATAATGATTTTAATTAAGTACAAAAATACATATTAGCCATCACGGTAGATACATAGTAATTTAACAATATGTGAAATACTAATTCTCTAAATATTCAATTGTAAAGAACCACATAGACGCGATTAATGAAACACTGTGCAACTGTCTTTTTCGATTGTAAATAATACGCTAGTTTATCTTCAAAAACAAAAGTGTTTTTTATTTGTATTTTTGATTTGTTTCAAAACTCAAAGTAAAAAAAGTATTTGGCAGATGTTTTGTTTACTTGGCGATCGTGTCGCCTCTTCATTCTTACATTATTATTTATATTTCTCGCATGTGATGCCCGCCAATATATATATATATATATATATATATATATATATATATATATCTTATATCATCCACAAAACAACACTTATACACATTACATCAAGAACAAATTACGTTTACAAATATTAAAATTAAACGGATACATCTATTTGGCCTTGTGCAGCACTCAGTCAAGTTTAAGTTCCACTCTGTGATGTGCAATTATGGTAATTTAATTAATAAAACAAAAGGCAGTACTGTGAGTATTGGAATTACCGTTTCCTTTTTAATTAAACAGTCCAGATAGGCAATCATTACAATTAAGAAAAGTAACTATGCAACTGAATAGTAAGATCTAATAGATATTAAAAACTTGAAATTTGTTTGTGAGTAGTTAAAAATATCAATGAACTTTAAAAGTAGAATAATGATGAACGTTCAATTCCTAACAGATAGAGCTTTAAACGTTGAACTACCTTTTAGCTTTAAATATATTTTGAGTGATATTTACTTTCAATGATCTCGGAAATTCGAAAAGTGATTATCTAAGTCCAGTCCATATGTCCTCGTATAATAGCTGTCTGTACTTATGCACGATAGCAGTTACAAAATCTTAAATAGGAACATTTAATTTTGCATATGGATCAAAAAAAGTGTAATGCATACAAAATCGTATTGATAATGTCACAAAGGCGGAATTTTTAACAGTTTTTTGTCAATATCTCTTGTGTTATTCAACTTACAATGCATTAGATGAAAATTCGAGAATTTCTTTTTATATAATTGTATCAATTCTACATTGACAAATTACAAAGTTATTATCAAAATTTAATTTCTATAAAATAAATGACCTCCAAAAAGAGTTACAAATTCCGGCAAGGTCATGTCAACGGGATAACCTTATTTAGCCGAGGTTCCTTTACGTACATCTGCGAAACCAAGACACTGACAATCGCAAGCGAATAAAGGCTTTATAATAAATACATATCTGTATGAAGCTTGTTAGGACCTAAAGGACCTCAATAAAGTGTTGATACATACGAGGTTTAGATAACCTATGTAACAACTCTTTTAAACAAACTTACCTTACTGCATAAGTAATTAATGCTATTAAACATTTCCTACAAAACAAAAACACCAAATTTTTAGGGATTATATTTAGAAGATCTACTTACATTCTATTTAACAATGAGGCTTGAGAATGTACCAATATGGCAATCACGTTCTTTTTATTTACTTTCTGTTAACAATAACAGTTACAACCCAACACTTCATCTGCTGCATAATATGTTTCACAAATGTTTAGGTGTCAAATTTTCAAAAGCTTTACAACCTAATTTTTCCATATACATATTTAAATTTATATACAAGAAAACTTTCAAAGGAATTATGGTTTGCTTGTTTTAAGGAAATCTATGAAACTTTAAACACAATTTACTTTCGGTAGAAAAGAGGAGAATTACAATGAACGATAACTTTTTCCGTCTTCAGATTTATAAGCTGCGAAATTTGTAAGAGCATTTTTCTTCTATATTTATTCTCTCAGGCCTAAATCCTTGACATCAGCTTTGACTTAGAACAAAAACTTATTACTATTGCAACGTTTATATATTACTACTCTTAAATATACGTTTTTATGTTTCATCAATAACACTTGGACATACATGGCTATTACAATTACAATTGATCCTACTCTTTTGAGTAATGTGTACCGATGTTTCATAATGTTTAAATAACAGTCATTTTACTGCTGTGCAATATTAATGAGATGTTTTGTGGTGAACATTTCGTTCATTAATTGAAGAAGTAACGGATTTGGATTATGTAACTTGGTGCAATATAGGGCTGGCTGTTTTAAAAATATTACCAAATTTAATAAATTATTTTATTTTTAAAGTAAAGGAAAGAAAGTGTTGATATAATTCCATAATTTTCTTTCAGCATGTATACTCGCCAATGCCCTTTGTGTAGCCATCGCGGTCTTTTAAATTATTATACTAAATAATAGTCATTATGTAATATATTCAATATAATAAATATTATATCAATATCCTATATATTATTAATATAAACACATAAATATATCAAAAATGGTTCTTCTTCCATTTGTCTTTCCGCATTTAATATATAATAATGTAGGAGTATAGTGGATCCACTAGACGCTTCACTCTCTTCTCTCACAACAAACCAGCAGCGTAAGGAAGCCCACGGAAGGTATCTAACTGGATATAAAGATACTTCCGAGAGTATTTTATTTCTCACTCCTACCTACCACCAACTCGCCTCCCGACAGGGAAAGAGCAAAATAGGGGAAACCCGGCAAGCTACTGCCTTACTGCCTCCCTACAGGGAAATTTAATAGGGTAGTGGTGACCCGGCGGACCCCTGTGCTTCATGCCAGGGAGACGGACCAACGAGGAGAGACGGGCAGTGCGCCGTCTACAGCGAAGGGCCAGCCGAGAGTGAAGAAGGAACAGCATCACCAAGCCGACCGATCTGACAACGGTCGTTTTAAGGGCCAAACACCAAACTTACCTCACAACTCCACGGCCCTTTTCAGGACCAAACACCCACTCCCTGCCCGTCGTGGCGACCCATCATCCCGCTGCCTGACTTACTCCGCCCCTATACCTACACCGTCCCCGGACTTCTCCACTACGACCCTAGATCTCCCTATTATCTCTGCTTTTAAGACAAGTCGTAAAAGACTACATCATTCCCCGTAACAAGAATCCTTCCCCGGCTAGACAGCCGCCATTACCAGAATCCATCTATTACTCTACCCACAGGGCGAGCCGACGTCATACTTAGTGATACCATTTAATGTAATACGAGGTCCTTAAAACGTAAAGCACAAAATTTATTTTCTTGGTATTGAAGAAAATGGTAAGTCGTATTGGAAAATCAAGGAAGAGGATCTCATGCAGGAGTGTAACAGTTAGTTGTTATACAAGTTTTCTACCCCTCGCAATTAATTGTGTGCAACACTATTTTTTTGAAGTCGGCTAAATTCTGAAAGATCTGTTTTGAATGGTTGTTGTAAAATTGTTGATGAATTTAAAATCAATTATTATATACAGTAAATGATGTTTGTAAGTGAGAAATTTTTTGGCACCTTACTATTTAAATCCATTTTATATTCATCTCCCAAAACGAAAAACGACGATGGTCATAAAAAATAACTACAAACAAGGTTACTCTCGTAAACGAAGTAAATGGTGAAACCATAGTTGGCTTCGAGTCAATAAATTGCCGAATTTTACTAAATATTTTTTTGTGTTTCATTTAACGTAAAGGCCTACCAAGTACCTTCGATCGTTAGTATAACGGAATAGTGTTTTAAAAAATTTACATTATTTGTTTTGAACAAAATTAATAGTACAAACACTATGAATTTCTATAATAGATTTAAAACAATATAATACCACCAAATTATGCATATTGGAAACGTAATTATTATGAAACAAATCTTTCAAATTGTTTAAATTTATAAAAATAGATGAACTGATTTTGGAGCAAATAAAACAATTTATTATAGGTATTTAAATTTTTTACGAGGTACAGCGAAATTGTCAGTAACACACAAAAATTAGGTTTATAGATAAGACCTAAAGATGATAGCATACCCTATTTTGAATGAATGAAAACACCTATTTTGTTCTGTAACTTATGTAAACTTAATAAAAAAACATGATTCTTTATTAATTTATTAGTTTTTACTCAGTGTCAAAATATAGAATCAAAACAAGTCAATATCCATTATTGTTATTTGGTTTTAACGCGTCTCTACATTAAAAGTAAATGACGTAAAGTTTGAATTATTAATAATTTTACATTAAAATTAAATATAACAGACTTATTCAAAGAAATTCAGTTGAGCGTATCTGTTAACACAATTTGCTTGAGGTAGAAGTATGGAAAGGAAACTTTGTTTTTATGTAAATTATGGTGTTGCTAAAATGCGAAGAACATTTTTTTTCTTTATTTCCTATTTGAGTTATGATTTTGTCACTGAGATTTATCATCATAATTTATTTATCATCTGTTTCTACTATGCTGAAGTGTCTATAATAGAATCCAATCCTGCCTATATCATTTTCAAGAGAGAAGGTATATGCTATATGGGAAGAACTGTATTTGTTACCTAAAGTTAGGACAAATACTTTTAGAACACATTACATAATATTACTTCAAATGGTATAACCCAGAACTGTTACTTCCTTTGTAATGTTTACCATTTACAGAATCGCAGAAACATTGCACGTTTAGTTAAATTACTTTTATATTACATTGTACGTGAATATTGTCTGCTCTTATTTCTCGTCTTTATACGTTGGCATAACTGCTTTGAAGGACGACGTGACTTATTTTACAATAAAAATACCAATGATTTTTTTTCGTTTATAGTAAGCACTTTTAGTGAATATTATTCTGGTATAAATGTATACTTCGAAATCAAAACTATAAACCTTACCTCTAAAACTGGTTATGAATAAAAATATTTTCTTGAATGACAGCTCAAAATTTTCATTTTTGTTAAATGTATGCACTATTTATTAATTATCTAACAACCGATATATAGTAGAAAAACGTGCATAATCTTACTTCAAGTTAGATATGTCAGAACAGATATTTTCTAGACTACACAACATAACGTCTACAATATACAGAATGCAGAAACATTACACGTCTGTGATTTGATATTTATATTTTTAAACTTTGTACGTGATGTTTCACTCCTCTTTATTTTTCATGATTCAATGATGGCGTAGCCGATGGCAAAGACATCGTGACTTTAATTTTACGACCAACACAACAAGGTTTTACTAGACAAGTTTAATTCAAATAACTTTTGAGTCTTTTTTGTCTGTAAAAATGTACACACTGCCTCTAAACTAAAACTGTAAAACTTCCCTTTTAAATAGTACTAGCGTTGAATAAACTTTCAGTAAAAAGGATACTATATTTTCTTGATGACAACTGGAATATGTTGGTAATCTAATAACATAAATATGTGACATCCATTTATTCAAGCAATCAAGGCTTAAAATGTTTTCTGAAAGTGAAAAAATTGTCCTCAATTCGTTATCGTTTTCATTACCTCCGTGTTTTACAAAGTCGAAATTTTTCTTTTCTAAAACTATAACAGTTACACAAAATATTAAGGTATTAAATACTTTTTAACTACAATAATAAAACCAAAATGTGCAAATTAGAACAGTAACATGAAGAGGCATAACTAATTGAATTTTGTTCCAATCTATAAAATCGAACGAACATATTTTGAAGCAAAAAGCAATTTTTTCTATTTATTACATTATATTACATATATTATATATATATATATATATATATATATATATATATATATATATATATATATATATTCACTTAGAACCACCCGCAGGGTAGGTGTAGAATATCTGCACCGATCTTTGGTGGCCCTGTTTGTACCCAATCAAACACACACACATATCACGTAAACTCTATCAATCGTATTGTGACATACCCTCATTATAAAGTTACTTACACTCACACCTTAACTTACGTTGACATCGCAGGGGAGTGCAAACGAACTGCACCTACTGAGCTCAGTAGACGCTATAATTTAGTATAAGTGCAAAATAAAATCCTTACACAATTTTTTACAATCAGGTTACAAACAGAGATTGAAAACAGAAATGTTAATCTTTTATTATTACTTGTCTCTACATTCAAAGACAATTTCATACCTTTAGATTTAACTTCGAACTATAACAAACTTTTCTAAAGAAAATCCATTAAGCGTGTCTTATATACATGTATATACAAGTTAAAACAGAATTTCCTTTTTGTAGAAGTGTAGAAAGTAAGAGAATTACAATCAACGAAAACTTTTTCCCGTCCGTAAATTTATGTGGTACTAATCAATGAAGAACATTGCTTGTTATTTAATTTCTAATGTTGTGAATTCTGATATCACCACTGAAATTTGAACATAATTCATTTTTTCATAGATAATTTGTCCTTCCTGAGTATATTATTTCGAAAATAGAAGGTGGTATGTTGGTAGATATACATTCTTTACCTACAATCAGCTACTTATTTTTGAATCACCCTGTATGAACTTAGTTCAAATTAAATAAACTAAAGTATTATTTCCTCAAATTAATATCTACCATTTGTAGAATGCATGAATCATTAAAATTGAGTAAAATAATTTCAATTTTCATTTTCATTAAGTTCTTACATGGACTTTATTTTTCACGTTTAAAAGTTGGCTTAACTGCTGATAACAACGTTCTGATTTTCATTTTACGACAAACATAATAATTGTCTTCTCGACAAGTTTAATGCAAGGCACTTGTAGAAACTACATGGCCTGTAAAATTAATTATTCTAAACTTAAGATTGTAAACTGGTCCTCTGAAATAATACTAGACTTAAACAAACTAACTGTGGAACTAGTTAGGGATACGATATGTTCTTCATGACAAATAGAACAATTAGGTTTCTAATTATTGAAAATTATTTAACAACAGAAATATTTGAAACTCTATCAGTCCAATAAACATGGCGCCTTAAATGTAGTCTGAATGTGAGTAGCGTTTGCACAATTCATTATCGTTTAGCGTTACCTCTCTAAGGGTGGCAACGTACGCCTAAAGCAGATGTCCTCTTAAATAATGAATGGAATCCCTCCCAATCCTTTGAATATAATATTAATAATATTTATTTATCAGCTTGGTTAACCCTTCTATTGATGTAATGATATATAACTACTAAAATGAACAAAATTTGATATTGGAGGGACGTGCAGGAGTTACAAGTAAAGACGACCTATCGAAAAATATATTCAAATGAAGGGAGTTTCAAAATTTATTTACCATTAATTTTTTCTATCATCAAAAATCATTCAAATAAAAACTTTATTTCTTGCCAAAATTCACGAAATAAATCTTGTTCGATATATCTTATTTCTATTTCCTTTTTGTAATAATAAACACATCCAGACCTCATTAGTCAACTAAAATAGAACCACCGATTACTTTGATCTAGTTGTGGTATTTTCATAGTTTAAATTGGTTCACAGTAACATTTTAAAGTTATTTACGCTTATTTAAAGTAACGCGCTTATTTAAAGCGAAGGTAATTTGCTTTTAACAAATTGATTGCAAGTACAGTGTTTTATCAATTAACAAAAAAAAATTTCATGTAATTTTTGTTATTTATATCCCCAAGAAAATGAGGTGAGTTATTAAAGTTGAATTGACTATCGAAATTCCTATTCTAGTACAATCCAATAATATGTACCAAATATAAATGAGAGGTTACAGATCAATTTTGTTGTATCAGTTACCTAAATCTGTGCTGTATTCTTATTGCTTGAACTTTGAAATACTACGTTTTTATTTTTTATATTATTTGTATCTCATCTAGGAATGTTACAATTAAAATTAGAACATTGTTCGGCCTATCCCAGTTTCATTAATCTCACATTTGTTGAAGCGTTTCGGATATACTTTATTCTCTAAACACATAATAGTACTAATCGTCCTACGCTTGGACCCGTTATATTAAACAACTTGCTCCTGCACTTTTCACCCCTCATTCCCCTCTATGCTTATTATTCCCTACGCCTTTATATAAAGTGTAACATACAGTTTTAATTTAGAAACTTCAGAGAAGAATTATAGGTTAAAATAAAAAATATATTTATTCCTGCTCAACTACTAAAATTTGTATTTGAAATATAGATTTAAAAATATTTTACTATGCGTAAGGGAGGCATGTAGCTATACAAACACTATGGTTATTTTGTAGTTAGAGTTCTAAAAAAGGATGGACTTCTACGTAGGCTACTTATTTCATATTTTAATAAATGCGTATTCTTTCCATCTTTAAACTTATGTGGTGCTAATAAGTACAGAACGCTTCTCTTCGGTATTTATTCTCTTGCGTTGTAAGTTTTGACATCATAACTGAAATTGAAACGGAACTTGTTTTTATATTTTGCAAAACAAAATTTATGCCTTATATTGTCTTTAAGTTAAAATGTGTACATTGATATAAGTATATTTTTATCCTAGAGTTTATCTAAATAATTTTGTATCCCCCAGTATAATCTAACTTCAAATTAAATAACTGTTGTTTCCTCGACAACAAAACGTAATGTCTACCAACACTGAACATTAGTGACATTACTTTTATATTCTGAACATTGTATGTGATGGTTTCTCTGCACTTTATTTTTCGTGTTTCAACGTTGGCTTAACTGCTGAAACGTACGTCGCGAATATCATTTGACTACAAACATAACAATCGTAATACCAAAATACTTGTCGTGGATACATTGCCTTTTAAAATGTATACTTTGAATTTAAAATTATATATCCCATGTTGTCTATGAAACTGTAAATATCTCTATAACTACATCTACAATTTGCATATACCGTATCTATAATTATATAACATAGTCTATTTTCACTCTATACTCTGTATCAAATTTATACTGAAAAATGCAGGGATGTTGATCTATTACACATCTAAAATACATCGGGCAGATTTTTTTCCCCTAAAAATAAGCAGTTAACATATATACAGCACACAAAAATATGTTAGAGGCATCAAAATGATATTTATCCAGCCTCCATTATAAAATGTAATACAACAATATCCTATACACTTGAAACTCATTTTATTGAGCGCAGCAATTAGTTACGTGCAGCTTACAGCATTGTTTCCCTACTCTTATTTATCAATATAATTAGGTAACATTATCTATTTTAAATTGTGCTTTATTAAAATATTAACATGAATTTTATTAGATTTCAATCCCAACAGTTATATCAGTTTATCTTTACATTTTGAATAGAAAGTACGCTATTGCATAGGCTTGCGTGGTATTTCTATGATATTATTAAACTTTGGTGTTGTATAGTACTAATATGTTTTACTTTGTATAGAGGAATATAAAGTAAATAATTTTTAAAACAAGTTGATTTTACACTTTAATAGTAACTACGCCTATAATATAATACACCCATTACTTGATTTTACACTTTAATAGTAACTATATCCTATAATATAATACACCCATTACTTGATTTCTTGGGCTTTGTAAGAAATGTTAACCTGTGTTGGGAGATAAAATGTTTTTTAACAGTTACACATTTTTCAGACTCTCATCACTTTCATTACTTTCTTAAAGTCGACTAAATTCAGATGTACCTCCTGGATGTGAGTATATAAAAAAAATTCTACTCGCTCGTGTCATTGTGTCTAAAGCACAATTTTATGAATTAAATTACATAATTTAAACTAGATCGTTTAATAAATAAAATCAACAAGCGTCCAATGCTTAGAACGTACAGTTTTATTTAAGAGATTCAATTAAAAATACTATTCATAAGTTTTGTTGGTGTATCAGTCAGGATCAAGATTCCGCTAAAGTTTGAGGTCGTAACCTTTCGTCCTCGCCAAGAGTTTCAACCGTATAACCGAAGAAAAAACTATGATTATTCTATTTTGATGAAGGAGCTAATAAAAAAATCTTATAAAGTATTTATATATAATATTTAAACACGATTCCTGAACGATTTAAATACTTGTATTTGTTTAATTTTTATTTTTAGGCATAACAATGTCAATTACTCAATGAATAGAGTATATAGTTTTTTTAAATTTAATGCATCAACCGAAATACAATTTACATAAGTAATGTGTTCTAATAACGGGATACTAATCAACCCAGTCAACGTCCATTCAACCAACAACTGTTTATTTAGAGTGGGCCCTCCCTCCAAATTATGTGGAAAAAGAACAAAATGGAAAATATACACCTAGTATCCTTTGTGTGTATAGAACCAACCCTCTCAGATGCCACTGTTAATAAGGAATGTGCCATTTTTTACCAGAGACTTAACACGACAATTACAATAGTTATTTTTTAATATAATATTTGAGTAATAAAACTTCTATACTAGTAAAATGAAAGTATTGCAAATATAATAAAACTGTATTTTTTTTGTTATTGATAGAAATTCTAGGATTATTTGTTCACGACATGCCTCACACCTAGTTTATTGTGTATCCTCAGTCACATTACCCTTCTTATCAATTCACCCTCAGGTTTTTTGAAAACAATGATATGCTTTGGATGATGTTTCCAAGCTTGCAGATATGACGTAAATATATTTGCATAAAATATTTTACATTAAAAAAAACAACAGTTGGCACACTGTTTTGTTTAAAGACAAACAACGGAAATGATAAATACAACAACTTTATTACACACAGGGTATAACCATTTATTAAAAACCGAAATAAAAATCCTTTTTACTACGAGGTTAAGACGTGTCTCTACATTTAAAGTCAATTTCCTACAGTTTGATTTAGCTGCGGACTATAACAAACTTTTCCAAAGATATTCAGTTGAGCGTGTCATAAATCGATTTATTCAAGTTATAACACAATTTATGTTTTGTAGAAGGGTAGAAAGGAGAAAAAATACGACG
Organism: Aphrophora alni; assembly: GCA_963513935.1. Lineage (NCBI taxonomy): Eukaryota > Metazoa > Arthropoda > Insecta > Hemiptera > Aphrophoridae > Aphrophora > Aphrophora alni. The sequence goes on from OY740777.1 coordinate 38,068,560, forward strand.
AACTTAAACTTTTTCCGTCCGTAAATTTATGTGGTGCTAAACTTTTAAGAACACTCTTCCTTATTTATTTTCTAAGATTGTGAGTTCTAATATGAACACGGAAATAGGAGCACAATTTCGTTAATTTGTTTAAATACCTAATTTGTCTATAAAAGGTTCTATTCCAGGATATATTGTCTTGAATGAGGTGTATGTTGATAGAAGTAAATTCTTTACTTACAATATCGTTGCCTATTTTTATTAATCCTGTATGAACTTGCTTCAAAATAAATAACCCACAACTGTTAATTTCTCAACTACCAAACGTAATGTTTACTATTTACAGAATTGAAGATTGCAAATGATTAAAATTAATTTTATATTTTTAAACTTGTTACATGATGTTTTCTGTGCACTTAATTTTTCTTGTTTCGACGTTGGCTTAACTGAAAAACAGCGATACGTGACTTTCATTTTTACGACAAACATAACAAGGTTTTTACCGCGACAGTTTATAGACAAAGCTCTTGTAGGGAGTATCTAGACTGCCGAAATATATACTCCAAACTTCAAACTTACATCACACCTTTAAAACCATGCTAGTCTTGAAAACAATATCTCCAAAACTGTTTATGAATGCAAATACTTTCTTGAATATATTTGATCTTTTTATACATTACCTAATTACCATCATATATATCAAAACACCTTTCATAACCTCACATCAAATAAAATATCCTAAAACACATATTACCTCAACTACAAAACGTAATGTCCACACTTACATATTGCAGAAACATGTGTAATGTGGGTAAAATGGCATTTATATTTTCAAACTTTGTTATGGTGTTATCTCTGGACTTTATTTTTTAATATTTAAAAGTTGGCTTAACAGCTGACGAAAAATTTGTGGATATCATTTTACTACAAATAAATATAAGAAGGTTTTTATTCCACAAGTTTAATAGGAAGCACTCATAGTTACTACCTTGCATGTAGAAATGTATATTTTAAACTTAAAACTCTAAACTTTACTTCTGAAATAATACTGCTTTGTGTGAAAAAGGTATTCTTATTATAATGGAATTTAAGTGAAACATAAGGCAGAATATTCAATATGACCTTTGGGACATATTGAACCATTAATTAAGACTCAAGACATAGAAATAAGTAATGACTTTAAGAAATAAGTAATGACATTGACGTTTTTAATTGTTAGGAAAAAGCACAGACACATGTTAAAACGTTTTTAAATTGAATGACATTAACACAAACTTAAATAATTTTTTTTTTAATGTTCTTAAATTGTTTAGAAAAACTAATGGAAAAATCGATTTGCGAATAAAATTCTCTCCATTCCTTTCACCTCTACATATAACTTTATCGCTAATTTGCTTCAATTTCACCAAATCTGTAAAATATTTATTCTAACCTTTCTAAAATTATCTCCTTCCTTCGTTTAATCTTACTATCTGTTTCTTGCTCTTTTGTTTTTCATCTTTCTGTTTAATTTTCGCTATCTCTAGCCCTCTTTATTACTAACTATATCCTTCTCTCCAGCTTTAGATATTATTTTCTGAAAGTTTTTTTTCTAAGAGTAAATTTTATAAAGTGAATTATAATCCCTAAGAATCTTATATAGATTATTTACGGATGTTGCAATCCTCAGGTATATAGTTGCATCTAAACTTCTATTCATACAAACTTGAGTAATATCCCTAGCTGTGGTTGAACCTCTATAAACCAACACTGTTCTCTTCCATCCATACATAATAATCGAAGGCTAATAGTCTCTGTATTAAACAGTTTTCATTGAAAAAATACAAAATAATATACATATGAAAGACGATAAGAACCTTCGGAGTAGATGGGAAATGGTTTTATTAACTGACTATCAAAGAAATTACCTCGTAGAAATAAATTACAACGAAAATATATCAGTTTGCATCATAGAAAACTGGAGTAAAGTAGGTATATATTTGCAAAGGTTTACCTTATTTTCTATTCTAAAGCACGAACATTCTATAGTAAATTTTGTCTTAGATTAAACATAACATTTTATTTCACAAATTGTACAACTTTTAACATGTAACAAGAGGCACATATGAAATAAATATTGTGCTAATATATTAGAGATTAGAACAATTATAACCTTTCATAAAACATTTAATGCAACATGATATATTATTACAGACCTGTAAAGGGTTTAATTGTGAAGATTCAAATGTAACAGTCGAATAATAAAATTATCTGGACATATTGTTTAAAAAAATATATTGTTTCAAAATCGATATTCTTAATATATTTTTTGCATTATATAAAATTACGTTATATAATTTAAGTGAAACATATGCAAACATTTTCGTTATGACATCTGTGTCATATTGACCCATATGGTATATATTGAATAAACTGAAGTCACAGAAATAACATCACAGTAAACACTTATCATCATCGCTTATCACTAATTTTCTTTCAAATTCACCAGCTCTGAACATTACCTTTCTAAAACTTATCTCTTTCCTCCGTTGAATCTTACAATTGATTTCTTGCTATTTTGTTCTTCTGTTTCCTTTTCTGTATTGTTCTCACTATCTCTGTACCTCTTATTACTAACTCTTTCCTTCTCCATATCTTTACGTATTTATTTTCAGAAAATTTAGCTTTCTAGGAATTATAGCCTCTCATAATCTCACTTACATTTTGTACAGGTGTAGCAAACCTAGGGATTATAGTTGGATCTACACTTTTCTTTATCATATCTTGAGTAATATCACTAGCTTTTATCTCAATAAACGAACATTTGTTCTATTCCAACCCTTACATTGTAATAATCGAATGCTATTTGTCACTATATTAAATCCTTTTCTTAAAAAAACAATAACTTAAAAATAAAAGACGTTAGAAATCTTCGTGGTAGAAGGGAGAGGGTTTTATAGACTGACCATCAAAGAAGTTACCTCGTAGAAATAAATTAGAAATTAAATATATCAGTCGTAGTTGTAGAAACTGTAGCAAATTAGTTATTTATTTGCAGTGTAAACTTCTTTTGTATTATGAAGAATGGACATACTCTAGTAAATTTCGTCATAAAGAAAACACTTTATTTCAAACAAATAGAACAACTTTTAACATGTAACAAGAAGCATATATTAAACTAATCTTGCGTTAATGAGCTAGAGATTATAACAATGATAAACTTGCATCCAACTCTCTATACAACAAAATCTTATGAAGACTTTTTCTTTTCTTAAAATTCTACTTACGGTGTTGTCAGAAATATCTGAAATTGATTCGTAAAGTTTAAAAAATCATTAGGTAACACAATATTTTGAATGTATTTAAATGGAAACTAGTAAGTGAAGTAGTAAAATCGTGCACCTCAATTTTTCTTTTTTTACTTTTAAATTATCAAATTTTATGGAAATATGATTTAAACGATTTTAGATATTTTTGAATAAATGTGTAAAGTTTTGGTGCAAACGTATTCTATAAATAATTCCATTATATAAGTTAAATAATTAACAATAAATGCTATTTTAATCTTGTTTCCACCGCTTATTTCAGCTTGAGTTGCTAAACAATAAGAACCAAGGCTGTAAAATAAACTGAGTTTGTTGTGTGGATGTAAATTCTACAGCTAACCTGAATAAAGGCCAATGGGTTCAAATTTAAATCCGTATCCTGTAGTATCAGCGTATAACTTGGGTGACGCGTTTTATTTTATACGCGTAAATTCAAATCCTTTAAATTTCATTATCGTACGAGTATTAAAACTCTTTTCCATAAATCGCTCAACAACGTCTGTAAAATCCCAAAAAAGGAAATACACTCAACTTAACTCATCTAAATCCCCTGATGGTCCTTGATTTCGTTGTATTGAAACTTAATACACTCTCCGTCTCTCTTTTTCGTTTGATAAAATATTTTGTTCTTATTCTATTTAATAGATTATTGATTCAAATATTATTTTTTTTAAACGTGAGCTCGTCTTTCTGTAATTTGAATTGTGATAGTTTACAAATATATATATATAGTTAGAAATAAACATTTACCTTTATAAAATGTCTACACCAAAGGTTAACTATTTTGTATACACAGTTTGAATGAAATTAGTAAATATAAATACTTCATTATTCATTATTCTTTCATTATTCTTACGTTTCTCTTTAAAAACTTGTCTTAACGTTGACACCCTATTAATTTTTGTTTGAATTACAATTGTTTTTCTCCAATATTTGCTTAATTTAAATTCATGAACATATTTACATAATAGTTCGTGAAGTTTAATTTATTGTAATTTAATTCATAGTTAACTTTTAAAATGGGATTTTATTAACAGTGGCAAACAAGTTTACGTCTATGTTTTTAAAGTAAATGTTATATTTTAATCTTTCCTTTTAGCCCGCTTTAAATGCGTGATTTTAAAATGCAACAGAGATTGAAGGTCGGATATTCAAAATATCACAAACAACTGAACTGGTTTTAATAAAATTTTATATACCTAAATAATGTTTTTTTTGTTTTTTATAATAATTGAGATGCATAAAGTTCTTTTTCGATTATTTGTTATCAAAAAACTGCTTTTCCCTCCTCCACTTTCACTTACCAACTACCTAGTATCTGGACTGTTGTATTTTCTGATATCTTGTAAATATTACACAACAAAATGTATTTGTTTCCATCTCACTAAATTTATTAGTTTATTTTAGTGTTTGACTCATTTGTTTTTTAAAAAAAGTCAAACATTTAACTGAAAAAAAAAGCATTAATTATCCATACCAAAGTACCAAATCTCAAATTCAGTTTTCAGTTTAGTAAACAATAATAACAAATTTTAAATGTGTTTTCTACTTTTTTACAAATTACCAGGAAGAAAACAAATAACTCAAACATTGCTAGAGCAGTGTTTTATATCAAAGAGTCAATTTGTAAGCAAAGAGGACAAGGGAGAGACATAAATCGTGTAGTCACATTTACGGATAGGGCAATTTATTATCGAAGGGTTGGTATAACTGGCCGTTTGGGTGTTATCTCATTGAATAGCAGTTTTGACACATTTACAATTAGATAACCTTCTGAAATAAAAGTATCGTAGCAGTTGTTGTCATTCATAGAGATGTAAATGTGTGACTATTTATTTGTAACTGAAATGTATTTACTAAAATAAATGTTGTAAATGAGTGTTTATTGTAGTATAGAAGATTATAAGGATTTGTAAACAAATAAAAAAAATTTTCTTTATTGATTAAATTTTTTGTGGACACATAAATTAAGCTCCAAATAAGCCTAAAACTTAGTTTTTACAGATCATCAATGTATGCTTCTTTACTTATTTTAATATAATCTATATTGAGTAGCTTGACAAAATCAATATAATGTATGATATAAAAGTGTATGTCCTTAAATTACTTAAGGCATAAATAAAAAAAAACAAATATTTTCTAACTGAATCAGAAATTTACCTGATCAGTAAACAATTTAAAGAGTAAAATGTTTTCATCTCATTGATACATTTCGTTATAACTTATGCAATAGCATTGATATAAAGTAATTTATAAATTTTTCGCAACATTCTCTTTAACGTATGAATAGCTCTCGATGCGAAACCTTATATAAACATCCTGAAAGCTTGATTTAAATAACAGCAAATTGTTTTTTTAACCTAGATATAAAAATAAATTTGTCGATATTTTCCAAAAATTCCTCTTTCTGTATTGTCAAAAATGTGTGAAATAGAATCATGACGCTTAACTTCATGAAGTAACATTTAACTTTTAATTTATTTAAAAGAAAACTAGTCGATGAGCGCCGTAATGGTACTTGAAGTATTATACTAGAGGGCATCCACTTTTTTTTAAATAATTTACAAATCATTGTACGTATTTCAGAAAAAAAATATTTCAGGGAGGGAGGGAGAGGGAGAGAGAGAGGGAGAGAGAGAGAGAGAGAGAGAGAGAGAGAGAGAGAGAGAGAGAGAGAGAGAGAGAGAGAGAGAGAGAGAGAGAGAGAGAGAGAGAGAGAGAGAGAGAGAGAGAGAGAGAGAGAGAGAGAGAGACGGTAAACAATTGAAACTTTTGGACGGAGAAGAAGAACAAACGGCCAATAAACTGATAATATAATGCGATGGATAAAGGGGAAAAAATACTATAAAGGTTGAATATATGATAGAGGAAATGGTGATATTGAATTAAAGTCAGTGATTAAAAATATATTTATAGTACCGTAACAAATAGCATTTTTAGGATCAGATAAATATTAGATTTATTTCTAAATCCATTTACCTGTGTTCATTCATAAACAATTTATAAACACTGCATATCCAATTTATTTATCGTTTTTTATGATTAATTATTCAAACGTTGAAACATAGATGTGACTTTACCATAACAATGATATACTGAAATCCATTTAATTCACTGTCCGGAGATGATTCAATATGGGTTGATATATCACAGATGTCATATCGAACATACTGCCATTATTTGTTTCCTAAAATCGCTTTAATACTAATTTTTTTAATACATAAATAATTTAAATTGATTTTATAAACTAAAAAACAAGGTCTTCTAAGCTTTTCTTGCATTAAGAAATGAAACCATTTTAAATCGTCAAACAATAAATGAGAAAATCAATTGTATGTACACGGGTCAATGCACTAAACACTTATCAAATATTATTATCAATAATATACCTTCATTATAAGTATATCTCATAAATTATCAATATTTTGAAGCTGTTGCTTGTCTTTCCAGATCACAAAATATATTATTAATTTTCTTATGATTGAATATTAGAAGTTGAGAAAGTATAGTTTGATCTGATAGTTATTGATGAATACTTTATAAATTATAATTTACGGTACATATCATAATGTGAAAATAAAAACTGTTATGATTACGCTGTTTTGTATGGAGCCATAATGGCCTCATAATAAAGAAGCAAGGCCATTATGGCTCCCATTGTTAAAAAAAGAATTAAAATTTGATTATATTACCTTACAACTAAAAAACAAGTTGAAATTTTACCTGTTAAATCGAAACAAGGGGTTGTAACCCGCTCTCGGGCTAGGAAGCTTAATACAACTAACAATAGGCCACTCCCCTAAGAGTTTGTCACGTCTTCTGGACCACGTCATTTGTTGCTGTATCTTTGATACAACAACACGTATTTGACGTTAGTTGTGTGTTACTGTGATTGTGTTTTTATGACTTCTCAGTTTTAGCTCTGAGATGCATGCTTAGATATTAAGGTTGGTGGTATTCTTATTAATTTTCACTTCTTACATAGGTTTATTTTCTAGTTTCATGTTTCTTTAGTTTTTAGTCACTTGATAACGGAATTGATTCTCATTCCCGAAACGTCATGTTTTGATTTTTAAAACACAAATGATGGTAAATGTCCGAAAAAGTATAGTAATAAAATTGAATTTCCATCATTAACAAATAACTTCAAACAGAGAATAGTTATCTCTGTTCCTATATTATAAACACACTCCCGCTCTATTCATCGTCCTGCCTAATCGTAATAGTTAATTCGCCGAAATTGTAGGACAGTTTGTTGAACTATCAGTATGTAAACTGATCCAATTAGTATGCTTGGTCTCCCTCAGAAATGTCTACATAACAATACATGTAATAACTAATATATATATATATATATATATACATTATATGTAATACATGTATAACATGTAATACATGTTAATGCATTAATGTCATGAATTAATGTATATGTAATACATTTTATTCATGACGTTAATGCATTAACATGTATTACATGTTATACATGTATTACATGATTACATGTATTACATATAATGTATATATATATATACATTATAATTATGTAATACATGTATAACATGTAATACATGTTAATGCATTAATGTCATGAATTAATGTATATGTAATACATTTTATTCATATTCGCGAGATAGTGATTTACGATTTTTAAATATTAGTGACTAATACCAAACATTTTGAAAATCTAATGAAATTAACATATCCTTTGACTCTAGTATCGAAATGTGATTTAATGGTGGAAATTTAAGTAAAATATATATTTTTTGTCTGCAATCCATCCCAAGAAGTAAAATTATAACATTAAGAACAAAATTTTGAAAATTTATACGTTATCACTCTTCTGAGTTGCTCGATATTAAAATACGAAAGAAAATGAAAATGCATTTTGTTTTCGATAAAACAATACCGTCGCCTAGCAACACCAGACACGAAAGTAATCAAAGAGAATCCCCTAGGAGAACATGTCACAGGGGAACTAATGATTGGATGTTAGACTTGGAGCGTATAATCTATGATTATATTAACACTTTGTTGTGTTGTGTACCTAGTTTTGCGTTTGTATTACCTGTGCCTAAAAGAAAATCAATTAATATTTTTGGTGATCGTAATCAATAAAATTGAAGCGTTATTCATGTAATATGCTGGGTGATAGAAAGTGATATGTTTAATATATGTTTAAATATGTTTAATAACATTCAATCTTTATTAGTTTTTTTACCTGCGTCCATATTTGCAACAGAAGTCACTTTTAATAACAATACATATGAGTTTTATCAATTACTTCTTTATTTTACACAATTTGTTTACTAACGTAATGAATCCATCAGCCTACAGTGTTGTGAAACATTTTTAATCCAAATTTAATAACAATATACGATTTACAAATTAAATAATGTAAAACGCTTTTTATTAATTTTGTAAATAAAGACTGGTTCAGAAAAGAATTAGCCAAAAAGTAAACCATCAATAAAATTACTTCTAGTTTAATTGAATATATTATATATCAAATTACAATCAGAGTATACTTTACATCGGTTATATTGTTTTTGTAAAATATCGTTGAAGTAACATATAAAAAATCATGAGGTTAATTATACTTTTTTTATTGCATTATTAAATTGAATTTATGGAATTAAAACCAGATAAAGTTCAAATTTTCGTTTAAATCTGTATATTTAGATGAGGGTCTATTGTGTATACTAAAAATTTATTACGTTAATTTTTTTTCTGAAATATTCAGTCATGCATATATCTTATTTTAAAATAGGGTAGGTTTACATATTTGTTTAATAGAATAATGTAAATTAAAGGAAATATTGGATAGATAGTGTGGACGTAAAACCATATACAATATTTCCAACTAATGTAAAGGTTGATGGTTTAGAACGTGGTATTATCTTTTGATCCAATCATTTGACGACTTTTATTAATGTATTATATATATATATATATATATATATATATATATATATATACATGTATATATATATATATATATATATATATATATGCAGATTACCAAATTTATATAATGAGCTGAAGTCAAATAGAGGATCTATCAGATATAAAATTGTTTCGAATAATTGTTTCAAACATTCATTATTAAGTTCCTTTACATTATTATTGGTTTTGTTGTTATTATTGGTATTATGGTATCATTGGTTCCCTTACATTATTATACCACATTAGTGCTAAATATCTGATTTTTATTTCACTCAAATTTTAACTAAATAAAAAATAATATTATGGTATTTTCAGTTATGCTGATATATACAATTATATTCTTACTTAGAATGATAGATCCCACAAAGGCTCATACGATTTGGTAGTATCGTAAGTATGGTCTTACCAATTCCAAGGTAATCTTCTGGATTTACAGCATTTTTAACGTTACGTGGGACTCGAAGTTCCATGAAATGTATTATAATTTAACCACCCATTTTGCCACAAAACTATGTCCATCTTTTTACCAACTTAAACATAAACGACGTCCTCATATAATTATATTATAATCGGCCGATATTTTACAGTTTTTGTGGCAGATTAAAATAAAATATTGCGGAAACAAATTACAGTATTTAATTACAGTATTACAGTAGTATATTTCCTACAGTAAAAAAACCTACCCTTGTTAAAAAAATGTATATAGGATTATTTAGTAATGAAGGGGTAAATATAACAAATCGGGTATATGCCTAAAAATTAGTGAATAATAATTTATAAATCGTTTTGTAAGCGTTGATTAAACGTTACATCCGTAAGAGAAAATGGTATAAAATTTAACCCTAAATTATACCTAAATATCCTTTGTCATACAATATTGGGTACAATTTAAATAACAACGGTTGCATTTATTAAAATATCCGTAATGGTATTATGTTTCCCTCTATTATAGACTATGACTATTTTATTGTGTGCTCTTTTGTTATCTCATAAGTTATTGATCCTATGAAATCTTTTTATTACTAACTTTATATTTTAATGTTCATTGTTGGTGTCCAAGTCAAGAATGATTAACAATTAATATGTAGTAATAAATTACCTCAATTGTTCCGTCATGTGATTTTATTTGTCTTGTTCTCAAGACGCGTTTCGGAATCGGGACTCCATCTTCAGTTGTATCTCTGTAGTAGAGGTCGTCAAAACATTAAAACATTTTATATTTTAATTGGAATTATACTGTTTTGAAAACTTTGGAAACTCTATCTTTAAAACTCATTTTAGTAACGCTAATTTTTAATGTTTTCAGATTCTACACCAAAATAAAGACTTTTTAAAATTTGTTTGGTATTTTCACAAACCTTCTACTTTAGGTGTTAAATATGCTTGATCGTTCACAAATTATTTATATTTGGGTAATTTCTTTAAAACCATTTTTCGATTGTTGCTTCACTTTAGTTTTTAAATCCATTGTAAAAGCCGTCTTATTATGATATAATATTTTAGAAGTAATCTCGTACGTCTAATTAATCCAAAACATACAAAGTTGTGTTTCTAAATTCATAAAACCCGTAGATTAGAGAATGGCTCAAAATCAGGGTAATAAAAACATTAAAACATACGTAAAAGAAATAACTACACAATCCATCAATCTGTGCAAAGGTGGTTGGCTATAAGTTCGACAAAACACGAATTCATTCAACCTAATATGGTACGTGCAGGTCGGAATGGCGAATAGTCACGTTTAAATCACTTAGGGGATACTTCAATGTTTTTTTTAACATATTATGATAGAATAAATATCAAAGAGAAATGTTCTTCAAAGCGTACACACATACAACCTAATAGACGGAAAAAGTTGGTGATCATCGTAATTCTTCTCATTTCTTCCCTCCACCTGGAAGTAAATTTTGATATAATTCTTGAGTATGATATCGACGAACCTAAGTTTCGATTAGTTTTAGTTTTATATAATGGTTGGTGGAAACGTAAGCCCAATATTTGTACACAATTTATACTCATTCCAATTTAAATTATTAATTTAAGAGCACGAATTCAATACAAACGTCGACTCTGTACAGTAAATTATAAAACATTTCAAGAATATCATGATGATCGTATTGCTGACATTAAAAACAAAAAAATATTTAAACTTAGAATGTACCAAGTGGTTGTAAATCTATTACCTAAAATTATCTTCATCTTAATATTGTCAAACTATATGTACTGTATATTTATTGTTCGATCACACCAAATAATGAGAGATTTGATGTTCTAGATACAAATAAAACCAAAGAGTTTTAAATAATTATATCAGTTATAACTATATTGAAGTGGAGTGATATACAGATCAAAACGAAAAATCTGATCAATGTTTTGTCCGTTGGGTCGGAACGTAAAATTTATTTTTGCGTTTCTTATTATTTTTTTAAATGGTTATAAAATAGCAAAGATATTTACTCCATAACCCGATACGAATTATAAACAAATGTTCTACTTACCCGTTTAGGATAACAGAATCTAACACAGCCACAGAATGACAACTGTAGAGGATTCCATGCTCTATTTGAAATCTATGTGTAGCCATGGCAGATGGGAAGATGTATAATCACCACTTTCTCTCCACAACTGTAACAAACCGATGTAATCTAAAGACTGACAGTAGATTTCACTTACTTCAGTTTTATCGACACTACGTTGTCCATTCTTATTCCTACTAACAATTCAATAGACATTTCATTAGCACTAGAATGTTTGATCATAATACTATACGTGGAGGGACTGTTAAGTGAGCTTTAACATACAAAAGAGATCATGTAGTTATTCAAGAAAAACTTTTGTAGTTTCAACTAATAATATACACGTGTTCATGGGCATAAATATACAGCATTGGCTAAGTAGAATAATTGAATGAGTTGTTGCTTGTGAGTATCTTCAGCACTGCACTACAGACATTATTCCAAATCGCAATGTTCTTAAAAATATAAATCCACTAAGAACGTTATATGGAATCTCAGAACGTTTTCTATACTACGTATTTATCAGAAAGTAAAACCTCTTTATACAATACAAATTAACAAATACTACCTTACGTAAACTCTGTTGAAAACAATAAACTTTGTTTCACCCTTGTGTTATACTTTAAATAAGGGAAGTTGTATTATTATAAAATAAGAAGAGAGAAATATATTGAATTTCTTTTTCAATAATGTGAAACCGTTGCTTAGCAACACCTAACATGAAAGTAATCGAGGAGAATCCCTTAGGAGAACAAGGCACAGAGGACATATTGATTGGATATTAAGCTTGAAGCCCCTATTTAATATTTACTACCATGAGCAAGTTAATGTCCAATAAGTGTTTTAAACGCTGTTAATATTTATGTGGGGAAAAATAAATAAATAAAACTTTGCAAAATGCTAATCTACCCCTTGCAGTTTAGGCGAAAAAAATTGAGTTTTTGATTATTTTTATATATTAATAGAAGCAGAATTAAATTTGGAGTCGAGTAGTTCTATTGAAATTTCAAATTTTTTAATATTTTTTGATTTTTATCTATTTTTTGTAAAAATTTCAACATTTAACAATACCAATGATATTCACATCAATAGATGCAGAATTTAATAGAGAGTAAACCATGAAAAATGACTTTGAAATCTCAAAGGGTTTACGAGTAATTGCAGTTCAAATCTTTTTGAACAAAGATCAAAAAAAAATTAAACCAACGATATGGGTATCAAAAGATGCAGAATTGAAAGGAGAATAAACCCTGAAAAATCACTTTGACATCTCTAATGGTTTAAGAGTTATTGCAATTTATATGTCAATAAAAATACCTGACTTGCAATATCTTTTTAATAAGCAAATACTTCATAATATATATATATATATATATATATATATATATATATATATAAATTCTCTCGTTTGGAGCTAAATGTTACCAAATTAGTGAATTTATAAAAATCAAATTTTAATTTTTCAATCAATACTGTCCTAAAGATCATTTGTTTATTTAAATAATACAACCACAATTACAAATAACTCGTCAAACATATATCTGAATAACAATAACTGAAAATAAATTTTAATTTCTAAACGTTCTAGTATTTTAATTGTGTTACAACGGTGATTAAAATGTGATGACACTGAAAGAGCAAGTTATGCCAACCCCCATGATAAATTGCCCTTTCGTAAATCCGACACCACGATTTATATTTCTTCCTTTTCCACTTTTCCTGAAATGTACGTCTTTTTCTGTAACATATTGCACTGCAAGTTTTTGAGTTATTTGTTTGTTTTTATTTGTAAATGTGTAAAGATGTACAAAACAAATTTGATATCTGCTATTTTTGTTTATTAAAAAAACGACTTTTATTTAATATTAATACTTTTGTTTGGGTAATTTTGTTTTGGTAATTAACATTTTAGCAGAATAAATTACCCTTTATTTTAAATGAAAACGTTGTTTGCTGATAAACATTTTACTTGTTAAATTTAGGGAGCTGGTAATGGATTCATTTTGTATAACATTTGGCTTTTTGCGTAATGCTTACGTGAGGTATATCATTTATTGATTTTGTTATTATATAAATAGATGTTTTCTAAACGCGTAATATATCAAACAATTTCATTAGGATATAAATTATCGAAAAACAACAAGTTCGTTGTCATGGAGAAACTTGCAATGATTACAAAAGATACAATGTGGGTAGTTAGACTACAGCTCAACTGATCTAGCACACATTTGTCGTACGATTGTGATGATACAATAATAATAATACGAGATTATTATTGGGTGTGGAGAATTTTTTTACTGATATTACATTGTGTTCCTCTATAAATGTTTTTAAAACAATTATTGAAACCTGTTTTAGACAATTAAAACTAGTAAAAAACTAAATTCTACCTATTCCATTGGAATTAAGTGAGCTAATTGTATTAATGATGTTAACATAATACAAAATAAACTCGATATGAAGTTTTTATGCATTGGTTATAAATAAACGCATATCAATGGATTACAAATAAATATTATAAATCACTCTGTCTCTACAAACGCCAGTTTTGTTTGCATATATAAATTTTTAATCACTCACTTGGTTTTAATATCACAATCACCTTACAAAATAAATCTCCTTTCTTCGTCGCATGCATCTTGCTATAGGTTTTTTAAACATTTCACCTTCTTTCCTCTCATTTATTTCAATTATTCGCCTCGTCTCTCCACCTCTCTATCGCTCTGTCCCTTCTCTATTCTGTAACTCCTTATTGTTCTCCTTCCCGTTATTGATTTATGAAAGCTTCAGAATTTCTTTCATATAGATATTAAATTAATTGTAACCACTCATGAATTCGATAATGTAGATTGTGAATGTTGACGTAAAGTTTCAAAAGTGAAAAACCCAATTTGTATAATATTTTTAAAACTGCGATTAAATTGTGATGTTTTTATGCAAAAATTATGATTTTATTGTTAGTCTTCGATTAAAAAATATTACAAAAATAAACTCTATTTCTTTAAAATATATTGAAGATATATTTATTAATTGGAATAATTCAAATTAGAGAAACATCGTTGCGGATTACAAAATTTAAAAAACCAAATATTTTATTAATTTCTCTATGAATAGGAAGAATAAATTATATTGCTTCAAAAGGAAAACCCGAGAGAGAAAGTGTTATGTTTTTAGTTAATCGAAACCTTTCATAAGTTACTTCTAATATACAATTAATCCAGGAGCATCCACTCGAGGAAGAAGGTGCAGTGTACTTAATAATTGGATAATTAAGCTTAGTGTATTTCATTTATTATTATTAAACACTTTGTTAAGCTACGTACCCAAATAGCTTTTGATACTTTGAGGACAAATAAATTTATAGCATTTATATAAATAAACGCGTCAGGCAATTTATATTCTAATTTAAAATTCTAGACTTCGACCTATGTCCAAATATACTGTAGAAATTACTTAAGAGCCGGTGGGTTTTCATGAAACCTTTGACTTGAAGTGTTGTACATAATTTGTAACAAAAGAGTACAAATTTTTGTATATTAGTTATGTTATTTATCTGCATAAAATTACGTTTTGGTAGAAACAAGACATTCAGCAATGGACCATAGACGGTATTATTAGAATAAAATGTTTTTGGTCTTAAGAACGGACATGTCTGTAAAAATTCTAACATAGAATCTTAGATCCAATACATAACTTTCTCTTAACTACATTTATGTTACAAGATTAAAACAAACTGGAAATGTGACTATATGTGTATGTCAAAGCTGAAATCATCCCAACAGTTCAACGAACCACTTACTAGAAACTTATTTTGAAATATAACGTTGTTAAGTACATTATAGGAAAAAATAATGTGTTTTGTGTCAGAATATCTAGGGAAATAAAATTACAAAAATGTAAGTGCCAATTTGAAAACAATATACGTTGTCTTAAAACTGTGTTATGCATTAAAAGGGAATATGTTTTGGTCACAATTAAGAGGAGATGTAGGTATTCCTTTTGGTGTTCATTAAATTAAAAAAGTTGTTTAAATCTAAACATGGGAGTAATAAAGAAACATCTTGTAGAAGAACAAGGTACAGGTGATCTAACGATTGTGTAAATCAAGTACCAAGTATCATAGCTTAGGGCATCTCCTGTAATGTTACTTGATTTATTACCCTGAGCCTTGTGTATATGTATTGCAAATCTTTGGAAGTAGCTTCAAACTCTGTTACAATTTATGAAGTACCAATGTATATAAGTAAGAGGTTTATACGCAAATAGATTGATAATGTTAAAAACAAAATTTCCACTCTTTTGGACCCTAATATCTATATCGGCAAACGAGGGAATCAATAATGCAGATATTGTATTTGTTTAAAACCATTATTGGACGTTTAGGTATTTTAATAAACACTTATTTAAAACATTTCTATTAAGTAATTCCATCTCGAATTAGTTGTTTATACGAATTAATTAACGATTGTAAAGCATCTATAAAAACAACCGATACTCTCGTTGTAAATAACCGTTAAAACAGCTGTTACCATCGATTTGAAGGTAATTAGGTTATAAAATTGTTTTCTTATATTATTTGCGGTATAACGAAAAATATAGTTCATCACTTGGGCCAAAAGAAGCTTTTACATATTCGCTCATTATAAGTTAAACTTTGAGCTTGTATTGAAAAGCTTCACTTTCAGTCCCAGTGATGAAATTTACTATTTTTATAATCTCCTTCTTTGATATATCTTTATGTGTAATTGAATTCATCTTATTTTTTTCCTGTAAAGCTAGTGTTAAAGAATTTAATAAATAAATATAATAATTTGTTTTCGCCGTTCCGAATATTGTTATATTAATTCAAATATATAAGACTTACCGTCGTCAATATTCTGTTTGCGTCGTTCAAACGACGGCCGTTTCGGCTATTCAGCCATTATCAAGTTGTAAAGATGTAATCTGGTTTCCCTTCGTCAATTACAAACACTTATACACATTACACAAGAGCAAAATTACACACGAAACACTTACACCTACATACGATTAAAATTGATTTATGAATCATTGTCTACGTCCTTAATGCACAGAGTCTGGAATATTACTCTCTGCTTGAACTTGATAATGGCTGAATAGCCGAAACGGCCGTCGTTTGAACAACGCAAACAGAATATTGACGACGGTAAGTCTTATATATTTGAATTAAATAAATATATTTTAAAATATTTATTTTCTAGCTTATATATTAGTTATTAATATCAATACACATATATCCATACTATTTTAATTTTACACTCACTTTTCGTTCTGATTTCTTCAACAAAAAGTTCTGTTTCGATTGTGTGTCAATCTTTTTAGACGTTATATATATATATATATATATATATATATATATATATATATATATATATCACTAAAAAATACGCCTGTACTCGCAAGTGTAGTAATATTTCGTAAGAAATATAGGGTCAGTTTCAAATATTTGGTTTTATACGTCGGAATTCGCGGTATGTTTATACTGTTCGTTCGATAACATCCAACAGTAATTGTTGTGAAAAGTTTTTTTCGTCTTACTGTTTCAAAAATAGCTGTTTGCAATACATGAATTGACATGCTAAAGTAGTTCTTTTTAGTCTTAGGACCTAAAAACATCAACTGAGGTCGAGGTCACTTATATGAAATAATTAACGATTGTAAACCATCTATAAAAACAACCTACACACTCGATTGGTAATAACAGATGAAATATCTGTTACCATCGATTTGCAGGTAAATTGGTTGTAACATTTTAACTTTTTTGAAACTGTTTCTTTATATTGTATGCAGTATAACGAAAAATATAGTTCATCAATAGGACCAAAAAGTTTTTCGATCCTCGCTCATTTTCCGACCTCGGCCGTTAAACTTGATCTTATACCGAAAATCGTCAGTTTTTGTCCTAGTGATGAAATATAATAATTACATACTATGTTGAGCGAAGTACTCAGATTTGCTTTTTTGTACTCATAGTGGAAGTAAAATTATAGGATAAAATAAAGTGTACGCTGACATAATACAGGACCAATTTAAATTTATAGAATAAGACCTATGTCCACGTTTGCTGTAGAATTAACTTTACACAGCAAACTGAGTTTTATTTCCAACCGAGGTTATGGCTTAAGTAACTCAAGCAGAAAAAAGTGGTGGAAACAAGATAAAAATGTGCCTTTAATGTCTTGTGTAAGCTTTCCTCTACGTAATTGAATGTATTAAAAAAAACTACCAAAACCTTCTCATACTCCTCTCCACAAAATCGTATGCATTTATTTTAATGGCTGACGAATAATCAATTAACATAATATACGTGATATGATTTGGGACATATTTATTAGATTCAATAATTTGAAAAAAACAAAATATCCTTAAAAGTTGATGTGCTCCATTTTATTACGTCAAGTACCATGATTAAGCACAAAACACTGGTTTTCATTTGAAAAACATTCCAAATTTATTGCTACTTAATGATTTTCAAACTTCACGAATCAATTTCATATATTTCTGACAACGACGTAATTACAATTCTAAGGAAAAGGAAGTATATAGAATTTCGGAGGCAAAACAATTAGTTTTGTGTTTTGAGAGATGGAAGTAACACTTTAGAAAGTCTATTTTCATAAAAAGCTGACATTTTTTAAACCGATAAATTATTTTAAACCATAAATCTACTGATATCCACGGTCCATGTTAATATTAAACAAGCTGGTTGCCACAACAACCACAAACACTGGATACAATGCATATAAACGAATGCAAGAGTTATAACGTATCAAAACCACAGATCAGATGATTTAAGCAGGATTTCACACGTCTGTCATGCTGTGGGATTATTGACATTTATTGACAATTTTTAATTACTGGTAAATTTTTAATATTTGTTTTTTTCACATATATGTTAGTATAGAGGAGTTTCTATGATGGGTTAAGCAACCAATGATGAATATTTACACAAATTAATTATTTACGTCACCCATGAATAAAAAGTAGCTGCGTTTATGTTGTAAAAATTGTCTGTTTCTCGTTTGTGCAGTTTCACAAGTTAACAAATGTTGGAAGTACTGTTACTTTTGTA
Source organism: Aphrophora alni (assembly GCA_963513935.1). Classification (NCBI taxonomy): domain Eukaryota; kingdom Metazoa; phylum Arthropoda; class Insecta; order Hemiptera; family Aphrophoridae; genus Aphrophora; species Aphrophora alni. Next base: position 38,087,393 of record OY740777.1, read on the forward strand.
ACATGAACTATCGTGATCATACAAGTTCACATATATCAAAACCGACTGCCAGAAATTACGATCGAGTTAACATAATTTTAGGTTATACATGTTTTCAATTAAGCGAAATTTAGGTAAGTTAATGAAACAACTTACAATTTACCAACCCGAACAACAACTTTACTTTTCACTGAATTTGATTTCACATCGTGGTACTACTGTGTTGTTTTATTATGACTGACAATAGAAATCTTAATACTGAAATATTGATTATATATTCCTAAATGCTCTGGTAGATCAAAGGTTAAAGACATCAATTCTCTAATTAGGAGTCGCATTTGAGATCAATGGTTTCAATCCCACCCGTGACACAAGGTTTGTTTAAGTCAGTGTAGTTCTTTGCTACTGGTATAGTGGAGGGAGATTCCGTTACATAAACGTTGGTTGGCAAGCGTGGAAGTTGACAGGGTTGGTTAATATAAACTTCACTGAAAAAACCCGTTTTTGTGAATAATTTTATTGATCGTAAAATAAAGTTATAAAATCTATGTATTTGAACTTGTCAATGTTATACCACAAATAAACCATTTAACAGTAATTACGACAACTCATAAATCATGTATAAAGTAAGTAAATGATTCAATAAAAATAATGCCAAAAACAAATCTGAAACAAAATATAAGGAAAATATTTGTCACAACTTTAGTGAATACTTACATTATCCCATTAAGACGAAAGGTATTTTAGATTGTATTTTACTAGAATTTGTGGTAATTTCATTGTAATAACTTGAGATAGTAGTGTAAATGTTAAATATACATTTATTAAACAATAAATTACTCTTAATTCAAAGTCATGAAGAGTTTTATCTGGGAGCATCAACGATGAACGAAAATGTTTAAAACTTTAAAACTTCAAACAAAGGTGATCGCTTTAAATTCTTTTCTTTTCTATGCTTCTACTGGAAGTAAATTGTGTTATAACTTGTATAAATATATTTAGGACAGTCTCGATGTTTTCCATCTCAAGGATTGGATGAAGTCACTTTGGTAAATTAAAATAATTACTTAAAACAATACTGTGTCACTATTGAAAAACAACACCCAAAAGTTTGGAAAACAAATTTTCAAGTGTTAAAGTGTTCGTTTTAGTAGTGATAATAAGTCATTTAAAAACTAAAAACTAAAAAAAAAAAAATTAAATCTGACTTTATTTTGTCAAGCTATCAAATGAAAAACAGCAAATCAAAGTAAGTTGAAAAACAACAACAGAAATAGCGTCTAAATAAACCATCTAACAGTCTAATAAGGGTTGATTTATTTGTATATATATATATATAAGGTTTAATTAACAGTTTATAAATCTATGTTTCTATAATCACTTCTAAGTCAGCATCCTCAACCTTCAAAATGCTGTCACAAAATAAATATTGAATTATTTCCTGATCTGGAAACAATTAAACCCAAGGAAAAAATATGAACTACTAATAACTTATCAGAAAAATTTATAATGGGGTCATATCCCCGTTAAAAAGTTCCATAAGTTTTTGGTACGTTGGTATGGGATGTCCTTGTTTGGAGGTATCAGACAGATTTATTCCTTAGTGCATAAAATATTAGGAATATATTATTTATAACAACTATATTATAAAAATAGATATAGGCTATGTAGTTTTTTTTATTTTTTAACATATGCCATATTGAACCATGTAGTAAATATTTAAAAACTCCGGATACAGAATAAATAATGATATTAAAGGTGCATCATACGATTAAAATATAAAGGAAATATAAACCTTAACATTCTTTTCCAATGAAAAAGTAATTGTAATTTATATACCCGGATCTAAATATTTTATTCAAGTTTGTTTATTTTGATATTTTTTGTAATAATTCCGTTGATTTGAATATATGAGTGACTTAAATCAAACACCAATAAAACCTGTTTGAGTAAACCTAATGTTAGACTCAGGTATCGAAATGTATATTATATGTGTACATTTAATTAAAATATTGTAGTTGGTGTCAGCAGTTTATGTAAAGAATTATGATTATATGTTTACAAATGATTTTTTTTTAAATTTTAATCGTTGTCCAACTTCTGAGTTGCTCTTTATTAAAATAGAAAAAAGAGAATTTGTATTATTATAAACAAGAAGTGGGAAGCAAAGTTCTTCTTTTTTTTTCAATAAAAGGAAACCGTTGCTTAGCAACTCCTTACAGAAAAGTAATCAAGGAGAATCCCTTAGGAGAACAAGGCACAGGGGAACTAATGATTGGATATTAAGTTTGGAGCGTCTAATTTTTCGTTATTTGAACACTTTTTCGAGTTGTGTACCTCTATTAACAGTGTTTAAAAGACTAATAACTCATATTTAATATAATAAAAAAAATGCAATTATTGTCTTTACCATGTTGGGTGACAGCATGCGAATATATTATAAGACACGCAAACTAGAGTTAGTTGTTTGTAGTCATCGACCTGAGTCCAACATTCCTACAGAAGTCACTTTTGATAATTATAAAACTAAATAGTATCAATTACTTTAAACTTTATCTTACAGACTAGTTATTTTAGCAAAATAAGTCCCACTTGTGTTAACATTGAAACGGCCAATTATACCAACCCTAAAATGATAAATTACCCTTTCCGTAAATCTGACACCATGATTTATATATCTTAATTTTTCACTTTAACTACAAATTAACTCCTCGATGCAGTAACACTTTAATGGAAAGAATTTGAAATATGCGTTTTCCTGGTAATAACGTATACAAGAAGAAAAGAAATGAGATGTAATTAAGGAGTTAATGATGTGATATTAGTCAGTGTAGAGAATGAGAAAATTACACCAGTTCTTATTACATTACACTTTTAGCAAAAAGTAACGTAAACAAAAGTCTTTTGAATTTTACCTATTATTTATTTAGCATTGACGACATATTTTTCACCAGTTAAAACAGACCTAAGTAAACAATATACATACACCATTTAATAGCAGATACAGCACTCCAGTTATTAGATAGCTGTTTAGTGGAGTGTTGAAATAAGTAAATTATTGTTGTAGTATTTTCTAAACAAGTGTTTGATAACGAAAATCATGTCATGCTATATTATTTGATGATAGACAATTTCATTAAAATCAGTTTAGTTGTCATTGCCGTATGGCGATATATTTCTTCGTCAGGGACTATAAGATTATTTGTATTTACGCTAAGCTGCAGGTACAGTTCAAATTTTATGTAAACACAACTAAAAGATACATTGAAGTTTGCAAAACTGGTTGGTAACATGAAACTAATTTTTCAGGTTTTATCTATCCATGGACTCTCCGACAGTGTTAGAAGTAGAATAGCAGCAGGGTAGACAGACTCTGTCGGGAATAAATTGAACTAGTATCGAATTTATATTTAACTGACCGAAAATAAATGTTGTCGCTATTTCAGTTTTGTCTTACTCAAGGATAAAAAAAAAAGATATATCTTTCTTCATATATCTTCTCTACATAGTGTACAGGAGGGTTTAAAACAGAACATCTTTTTTCATGACTGTAAAGAAACCAAACTTTTAACATTATCTGTAACAACCAAGAAATTCAAAGAACTACACTTTTTAAAAATCCTATCTAAAGGGTAAATATTGAATAAGAAAACCTAAAGTACATGTGAAAAGTATTCATGTATTTAATTTAACTTATTATTGAAGAAAACGTATTCTCATAAAAATTCAAAATAATAATTTTCTTCTCGTGTTATGCAACTGGTAACTATAAAAAGGAGGGATGGGTGAATCCTAAGGGTCGTGGAAAAAAACTTGATAATATTAAATCTTTAATTTTCTAAAGTAAAACACAGATAAAGTATGCAAATTAAAACTTATATGTTAGGTTACCTATGATTACAATCTCATAATTTTTAGCAAATCTTGGTGATTAAATAGTAAATTTTTTATATAGATATTTAATATAAGTAAATGTTGTTCTTAAAAATGAAAAAAGAGGTATTTATCATGTCGTGAGTAAATTCACAGATGTAAAATTGAAAAAAAAACGAATTTATTTCTGAATAATGCTTTATTATGTCCTATAATAAACACAAAAAGAAGAAATTATGTTGTATCAAATAGAAGAAGAGAGAGAGGGAATGTTGAACGTGTTCAGTAAAACGAAACCGTTGCTAAGCAACATTTAAAATATAATTAATAAATGAGTTTCCAAAAGTAGAACAAGAAACAGGAGATCAGATGATTGTAATTAAAACGTAGGTCGCTCCTATATGGTTATTATGTATTCAGTTTATAAAGTATATTGTGGGTTTGGTTATAACAAACAAATTCGACTTTATTTTTAAAACTGATCTTAACTATTTATAACTAGAGGAAAAGGAACAAGAGTTTTTCGAAATATTCTCCGTCCGTCGTCGCTATCGGGGTCTTCTCTAAGCACAATAGCTTAAGTGATAGGAATGTAAAATTTGGAATATAACACTGTAGTGTGTTCTTACTAAACCTTATTGAAGTTCAAAAAATAATTTTAAAAGGTAAAAATTTAAATACTTTTTTCTAAACTTTTAAGTTATTTAAACTATCATACTAAATTAGATACAATGTTGCCGATTTGAATTTCTTATGTATGCAACCAACCCCACATCTACGAAGTTTCCACTTTGCCTACAAATTGACAGCTCTTTACTGTATTACATTGCTCTGTCCATGTATATGAGATACTTGTATTTGACAGATAAATGCGTAGGGAAGTTTAAAACAAATCTGAAATATAACCTACTATTACAATAAAAATAAATAAGTAATATAACTAGGTCAAATTTGTCTTCTCTGTGTATTATTCTAAAAGTAAATACAAAAATTGTATTTGTTTTAGTTATTCAAAATTATTTAATATATTATAACTACACCTATGAAAAAAACAGGTTGGTATTAAATAACCTATAATTAATTGAAATGTTGCACCACAGTTTTAAACAATTTATTTCCTACAGTAAACCCAATCCAGTATTACTTTTAAAATGTTTGTACTTCTATAATTCTTTGCCGAAATCAATATTCTATTTAAAAACTTGGTAGCAACATTCTGAACAAATAGTTAGTAATTGTTTTAAAATGTCAATCAATTTTCAAACAGTACAAATTTGTTAAAATAATTATAAATACATCCTAATAACCAATATCATAGAAAATTGAAAATGATTTTCATATTTTCGTCAGCAATTCTAGTAAATTACTTTCTTTGACCCTCTTGTAAATTACAGTTTATATTTATTTTTTTTCATTTCGAACTCCCAAGTTAACTATTTTTGGCCAATTTAATCAACGGCCAAATATGACGGTTATGGCGGTATACAACAAATGATTGTACTTGCTAAATGTATATATTATATTGACTTGGATATATAATTGAATTGTATGTGTAAATGTAGGTGTGCAATATTTAAATTAATAAAGTTTAATCTGGAGAGTGTATTTGGTCGTATTACTGACTCAGAATATAATTTATATTTGGTGTTTCGTAATAGAAAAAAATACAAAACTCCTGATCTACCAACACAATTTAACTTTACCTAAAAATCCCTTGAAAGCTACATATTGGGCATTACCTTTAGACGATTTGATTTCGTTACAAGGTAAGGTGGTATGGTTGAGTAACATTATCGTGGTCATATATTTCAAAAGGGAAGAGCACAAGTATACGACTATCTGAAGGAATCAGTAACTCTCTACACGAAGATCAATCGATGATATCAGTCAAATTTCTCCATATCTTTATCATCCTTTACTTGAAAAACGCAGTAAGTTAAATAAGGTGAACACATAGGCAGCATCGTTTGGCATTTTATAGTTTCTGGTATTTGAGTTTTGTTGAAATTAATTATTCCAACATTTAATATTCTTAAATAAATATTGATCTTGACTTGTGAGATAATATTAAATTAAAAAACTCGATCACAAGATCTAACAAAAAAATACGTTTATGTAATCAAACGTGTTTCAACGACAAAGTCGCCATCCTCAGTGATACATGAGGTATATATATATATATATATATATATATATATATATATATTTTAGCTTCTTTATTAGAATTTTTATCGTATGAGTATATTTATATATAAATATGTTACTTACGTCGTCTCATACACACTGATTCTTGTCTCCAACAGGTTTCGCTGCTTCAATTAGTCAGCATCATCAGGGTTTATCTGCTACTGCTTCGTCATTAACATAAAAACACTACACAACACACATTACAGACACACATGCGTACAGTTTATGTCCTGTCAGGTGGCTGGCCAGTCCCGTACTGAATCTGTATCTCGTATTTTTTTATCATTATTTAAATATGCAGAGTAAATACTGTCGGATTGAAACCTTATTTGTTCATTTATTATTTTTGTTTTGCTAGTTTGGTTTTCAACAAATATATAAAACTGCTCCCAAGCGTTCATATTATATCCCTTTTCGCATTGTTTTAAAATATTCATTGTGCTTTCCATTGTGTCATACGAGTTCATGTTATCTAGAATATGCTTCGCGAAATTTGATTTTTCTGGTTGATGCAATTTTATTGCAGCCATATGTTGTTTATACCTTTTTTTTTAAATTAACAGTTTGTCCTACATATGCACTATTGCATGATTTACATATTAGTTCATATACGCCTGGGTTATTGTATTTGCAATTTTTGTCTATATTAGTATTTAATTTCATTTCTATATTAGTATTAGTTTTGTACGCTATTTCATAGTTAAATCTTTGTTTAAAAAGCCTAGCAATGCGGTGTGTTTCTTGTCCTACATAATGAAATAATACATAACTTTCTTTTTTATTCTTATGTTTTATCAACTGCGTGTTATTATTCAACTTACTCTGAGTGTTTATTTTCGCCCTTATCTGTGAAAGGAGTTTGTCTACCATTTGCTCTTCATATCCATTGAATTTTGCCACTTCTTTTATATATTCAATCTCTAAATTAAAGTGTTCTAGGCTTAAAGGTATTTTTAAAGCACGGTTTATCATTGACCTATATGCTGAGATTTTTTGTCTAGTTGGGTGACTAGAAGTGTTGTGTATGGTAATGTCGACATAAGTTGGTTTCCTGTAAATGTTAAACTCGAGATCGTTTTTATTCCTCGAGATAGTGATGTCCAGGTAGTTGATTGTTCCATTTTTCTCCTTCTCGTATGTAAATACCATGTTATTGTGTATTTCGTTTAAGGAATCAATCATTGCATCCGGTTCACTGTCTTTAGATTCATTATATATTATCAATATATCATTTACATATCTGAAATAAGCTATAATTTCTTGTTTAGAATGCAGGGTGTTATTTATTTTTGTGTCCAGTTCCTGTAAAAAACACTTCCGATAATATGCTAGCTTTCGGGTCCCCCATCATTAGACCATATTTCTGGCCATAAATCTGGTTGTTGAACTTCAAGTAATTTTGGTTGATAGTAACTTTTAAGATTGTTATTATTTGTTTTATATAGGCCAAATTGTGGTCGTCCTCCAGAAGCTTATCAACTGTTATATCGACCACTTCATCAGTGGGGATGTTAGTATACATATTGCAAATATCAAATGATATCATACGTGATTTGTAGGTTAACGGTATTTGCTTCAGCTTATCAACTAAGGTACTATTAGCAATGTTGAAAGTTCCCTTTAAATCCATATCTACTTGAAGAATAGAAGTTAAAAACTTAGAAATTCTGTAGCCTGGACTTCTGATATAATTAACCAAAGGTCGTATTGGTATTCCTTGTTTGTGTATTTTAGGAATTCCTCTCATAATAGGAGCTATTGGATTTTGCTCTATTAATTTTAGTTTATCTTGTTTATTGATAAGCAAGTTTGAATTGTTTACACAGTTCTTAATATTACTACAGTATGCCGTAGTGGGGTCTCTAGTTATTTGCTCAAACCGGTTATCTTGTATGTATTGTTCTGTTTTTCTTATATAATCGTTCTTATTCATTATGCACACAGATTTACTTTTGTCAACTTTTGTTAGAATTAAATCATTATATTCAAGCTTAAACCTAATATCTTTGAATAGTTTTATGTTTGGTATAACTTTGTTATCGCTACACATGTTTTTCCCAACATGTGTATACATATATATAGCCCAAACAATTATGTATGTCATAGTCAATTGAGTAGATTCATCGGTTGTATCTGAAATCTTAGTCTCTATAATGGCAATGACTACATAAATACTATAAGACACGACATAGGATAGGGAAATAGTCTACGCTTTACGGGTGCTGTTCGTCACAAGTTTGACACACAGCTATCAGAAAGCGCTAGCAGCAGGTGCTTGACTGTACGCATCCCACTTGGTTGAGACTGTACAACTGTTGACCTCTCTCTCACAAACCTTCTCACTTACTTCCGTCAGCATAGTCAGTGTTGTCAGTTCGTGCGCTGAGATAAGCGATTCTCGATCTTCCCTCGCATCTCTGGTCCCATATGTGGCATCAGTGCGTTTTCTCTTACACGCATGTAACATTGTTTGACCGTAGAGCCACCTAGCGCCAGTCACATCAACTTCGGATTCTCTAGCAGAGCGACAGCTCCACACCCTAGCGGGTATTGGTCAACTCAAGAATAAGCGTAGAATATTTAACATGGCCATGTCGTGTCTTATAGTATTTATGTAGTCATTGATAATGTTAACATAGAAACAATGCCATTGTTACACTGTTGAACAAGATGATTAATATAATGTATATCAATTATTGAATCAAGTAGTTTGAATGGATGATTACAAAAACTTCAAAATTTGTTAACAGTTATTATTTCACACATACAACCGACTAAGATAGCTCTTCTATCTTTAATGATATCTAAACTAAAGTATACATGATTTTTTTTAAATATGTATTTTGAAACAGAGTAGAAATAAATTTAGTTACTATTATCCTCTAAAATGAGATATTTACCTACTGGTGGTAAATAATAAGTTTAAAAATGGTCATATACAGAAGTAAAGTTTTTATTAAGTATGCCTTTGTGAAGAACCGTCACTACGTTTAGGGACACGTTTACAAAAATTATTAACCATTATATATCGTTAAAATACTTAATTCAATAACGTACGTGTTTATTTTGCAAAAAAAACCACTTCAGTTGTATTTACAAATTTCACTTTATGTAGTTATATTTTCGAAAATATATATTTACTACAATAAATAAATTTCAAACGGTTCGTGTACTGTAAAAGTGGCACAACTGGGATTCAATATTATAACACCCAAACGGCCAGTATTACCACCGTTCCGATGATAAATTACCTTTTCCGTAAATCTGAAACCACAATTTATACTCCCCCTTCTGTAGTTTCTCTACAAACTGACGCCTCTTTGCTGTAACACTGCTTTAACAGTATATTGAGTTATTTGTTTATGTTTAGTAATTGATAAAACAAGTGAAAAACAAATCTGAATTACAAGAGAAGAATTACTGGTGGGGGTTGTGTTTGTTAGTGGAAATAAAAAGTAGAAAATTATTTAAAAACATTTTCAAAGAGTATTAGCTGAAAATAAACATATACAATAAATAAATAATTATGAATGACATTTAAACAATATTCAACAATAAATTTTCTCATGTAGTAAGTAACTAAATCAACCGCAATGACAAATAAAAGTTGTGTACTTTTTATTTAAAGACAAAAAAACTATCACATTATTTAAAAAAATAATAATAAAATAAAAATAAATTGCAGTGAATAATTTGTTTTAATACTTTATTATAATGACGATGAATAAATATATCGTTTCGTTCTGTCACTTTCCGATTATTTGTTTATTTATTCTAAGCAGCACTTACAAATAAAAATTGTGTACGTTTTGTTTAAAGGGGAAAAAACTATCAAATTAAAATAAAAATTTAAAAAAAGAGTACAAAATAAGGTACCTATCCCTTGATATGCTAATATCACTAGTGTCTGGGAAAAAAAATAGTTGGTCAAAGACATTGTAACACATATTATGATAAAACTGAATGAAACTCAATGACTATATAAAAGATAAGCAGAGCCCCTTGGAATTGTCATGGCCGTACTCACTTAAATGAGCAGGCTGTACAGATGAGAACTTTAATCATACGTAACTTGAAAGTTTAAAGTAGTGATTGACGTAACTTGTAGTGTGTTCCAGTAGTCAGACATCAATCCGGAGTTTATCTTGAGGTCGGGATAGGATACCAATAGTCTCGTTTGTAGAACATGACTTGTAACCTCACATAAGAAAAAATTAACGGTGAAAAAACCTCGCAAATTATCCTACTCAAACATTTCAAAACCAAACAAAAACTAATCGTCAACAAAAATATAATTGGGAAAGAGTTGAGTTTTTTTAACTCAACATTAATCTTAAATAACTAAGTGCCACCGCTTATTTTTCTTTTGTCATAAACACGGTTTCCGTACGTTGTTTTTTATTAAAGTATTTACCTTTCATATCTGCAGTAAGGGTTCTTTTTTAATCTCCACTAATGGAGAAATATTTAATAAACATTACCATAAAACACAAACGAAAATTTGTATGAAAATATATTTACGCATTGTAATAAACAATTTGTATTAAAGAGAACTTATTGCAATACATATACACAATAATAAAATATTTGTGTTATAAAAAGGAAAATAAAAAGGGGCAAGATAACCTAGTCACAAAGCTTCTTAAGTATAACGTAATTTACCAAAATTAAAACTAAAATATACTGCAGTTTAATAATCTAAACAGAGTCTGTTCTAGAGATTTTATATCGGTAAATATTTCTTTCTTTGAAACAAAGAGATATTTATTTTTCATTTATAAAATGCAAAGAAGTATAATTACAAAACAACAGACACAGGTCTTAAACAACGTTTACTTCAATATCTCCTACATTAAATACAAACAAGAAATTTAGTTCAAACAAAAAGGCAGAAAAGGTGGAATATTACATCAGCAAAACTAAACCATAGGTTAGTAACTTCTAATATAATAGTAATGAAGGAGTTTCACCAAGGAGAACACGACACAGGGGTCTAGTGATTGGATATTAAGCGGTAACTCCTTTATGGTTATTTTATATACTATGCTGTGGTAGTGTACTTTTATATGCAAATGTGATCTTCGTAGGAGAATTTATATGTATGGCAATGAATTGTATATAATAAAACTTATCTCAAGTAAAATTCTGACGTTATAAGACGTACTTCCTCGTTGTATATTAGTACATTAGAGAGTACACGAACTTTCTCACACAACTTTAATCATACCTCGACAAAAATCAAGCACAAAGTTATTGGAAAAAATTTCTTCAAAAATACCTACAACAATTCGTAAATATTGTTCTTATATTTAAAGAGTAAAACCGATAAAAAGGTATGAGTCGCTACGTTCTGAAAATACTGTGCCAAGTTTGTTAATTATTGGGATAATATAAGATAAATGTTCAAAGATTTCAAAATAATATTAATCAAATGTCTATATTTTTAACGCAAACTAATTTTCAAATGAAAAATACAGTTCTTGATTATTTTTTTAACAGGAACAGTTCATAACATTCCTGACCTGATTTTTTTTCTTGTACCGCAGTTTAAATTGTAATATTAGAGAAAACAATTTCATTTACATTAGTTTACTTATAATATATTTTGTGGTTTTACTGTATTTGTACAGATATTTGAATTTCAAGTTCTATTAATATATAAAGATAATACAAAGTATATTATATTTTCAATAAAATTAATTTTTTTCCCGAGCTACATATAAAAGAAGAGTAATGAAATCGAATCCACTAAGAGAACAAAGAACAGGTGATCTCGTTTTGTAAATTGAGTTTAGAGGGTCTCTTTTATCGGCGTATAACAATACAAAACTCTACTGGTTAGAATTTGAACATTTATCATTTTTCCACGTTTAAGTTTAGTGATATTTTAAACTATTATTAAGATATATTTTTCTAAAGTCTTAATATCCAATAAAACATTTTATTTTGTTGTATGTCGTACTCTTTAAATTCAAAAAGGTTAAAAAGTAAACCTGCGAGATTGGGTTATGTAAGGTCCTTTATAATTTATCATTTTGAAAATTGGGAATTTCACATATTGTTTAATTTGCAAGTATGTATCATGTTAGCTAAACATTTTATTAAATGTTCATTGTTTGGTGTCCAAGTCACTTTGTATAATATAATGAGTAATAAATTATTGTATATTACCTTATAGATCCGTCATGTGACTTTGATTATGTCTTTATTACAAAGACGCGTTTCGGAGACGTATCTCCATCTTCAGTATTTTCACTCCGCAGAGGTCGTCAATGAAAAACTGTCCTTCCAATCAAATGCATTATATGAGACGGCAATGAGTTACAGATAAACTGATATGATCAACCATTGGTCAGATAACCGTGGCCTCACCGTAATGCCAGTAGTTCGCGAACCATCAAACCGTGCGCATGTATAAAAAAAAATAATAAAAAAATAATTTAAATTAAAATCAACGTATATGTGTATTTGTTTAATTGTGTGTATAGTGTCAATGTGTTTGTGATATTAATGTTTTAACGACCTCTACGGAGTGAAAATACTGAAGATGGAGATACGTCTCCGAAACGCGTCTTTGTAATAAAGACATAATCAAAGTCACATGACGGATCTATAAGGTAATATAAAATAATTTATTACTCATGATATTTTATTAAATACTTAAATACTTTAAAGGATAATTTAAAAAATATAAAGCTATTTATTTGAGTCTCTCTGCCAAAGTTACAATTAATTCTACATACTCTCACATTTTTATGAAAATAATTTACTACCATGATAATTGGATTTCATGTTTTTTTTATATATTTCAATACAAAATGTGCATATCCACATTCCAAATCTGCCACTTTTACCAGTGCTCCGGTGATAAATTGACCTTTCCGTAAATCTGACACCAAGATTTATTTTTCACCCTTTTCAACTTTGCCTATAAATTGACGCTTCGTTTCTGTAACACATTTCTCTGGCAATTTTTTGAGTTATTTGTTTCATCCTGTTAGTTGAGTAAACAAGTCAAACACAAATCTGAAATGCAAATTAAGAATTACTAATAGGATTGCATTTTTCCAGTGGAAATACTAAACTAGAAAATTATTATTGTAACATATTGTTCTGACACTTGTAAACGCTTTTCCCTATACTCGTGATAATTAGATGCTGATGGGGCTACATTTTTCAATCGAAATAAAACGATAAAATTAGAACCAATTTATTTCCCGCGTATATTTCTTATCGCTAACATTTATTGTAGAAAATACATTATTATTACATTTGTATTCAGTCAAAAATACATCAAATAAATACTTTATTAGGAATAATTACAAACCATCTAGTAATTCAGATATATCACGGCAGTTTACGATCTAATATTGATTAAACAATTTATTTCCTACAATAAACCCATACCTATTGATATATTTGCCATATATAGAATGCCAAAAATACAGCATTCTAAATTACAAACCAACAAATAACTTTGTGAACAAATAAATTACAATTACTTTTAAAAAATTTGAACGTTGTTCAGTCAGTAAACAAAATGGTATTAAATTTTATTATAAAATTGCATTTATATATCCTATAGTGTAGATTATTGAATATCGTTTACAGGCACCCATCAGTTAAATTAATAAATTTTCAGTGATTACCTTTGTTAAACAGTGAGGTGAGTAATTTTGTATATTGCTTACTACCGTGTTGCCTATATTCGTTGATTCTTACTGCGAATACAAGCTCCTATAGGTAACATCTTTTTATATTTCATTTATATTATTAAAATATTTTGAAACTTTAAGCTTTATTGCTTTGTTTTGTCCTTTATTAAAAAGAGTTTTAATTGACTTGAATTTGGGTTCAACATTTTGTATACATGAAGATAATGTAAAGTGTACAAATATTAGATACTTCTGGTAAATAATCTTGCAATTATTACAAATCATGTGAAATAGGAACATTTAAAAGATACTACAGAGTGGGGGGGTTCCTAGAAGTGTTCTAACCGAAATTTATCGAACAATGTTTCTCGATACCGATTAATTCCGATCTTTATATTAAAGCAACTCAATCCAGTTATCAGAGATTATATGTAATACATTTGCTACCGAGTACATTTTTAAATGTGCAGTATATTAAAACCTACAAAGTTGAGACTGTTCTTACATGGCAATAACTGCATCAAGTCATTTCAATTTATCAAGAACTTGCAATTTATTCAAAATATTTCAAGTGCAACCCCTTCCTCTTCTGCTTAAATTTATTTTGATTTATATTGGACTTTAAGTTTTGTGTTTACGTTTGCAAAACTACTGGACTTGTACAATAAGTTATCATTAATCATTGATACACTCAAGATAGAAACAATTTTGTATGTTAAAACTGTTTAAAAATCCCTTTTTTTTTAATTCCTGGAAATCGAAGTACGGAATAAAATAGCAGAAGGAATTTGTGTGTTTTTAAATACTTTATTTTAGGCACAATATTTACAAAATCACAATGAATCTATTTACATGTGATTCCAATTTGTTACGTCATCAATTAAAATTCGCAAAATGAGTACGTTCTATGCAGTTGAATGCGAATCAAACCCATCAACATATGATAGTTTTTTTTGCAACGTAAGCATTTAAATCCCTACGTAAGCAGTGAACGTGTATTAATGAGCGTTGCATAATTAGTAATATGGAAGAGATATTGAATGCTGACAAAAAAGTCTGAATATTAGTTATGAGGGTCAGATTTATTAGTCTTAAGTTTGTAAAGTTTTATAATCTGAACATGTATATGCATATAGTCATACATATATGTGAATATATGTTATGGGGGTCAGACTTTATTAGTCTTAAGTTTGTAAAGTTTTGTAATCTGAACTATTCAGGTTTAGAGATGAATGACACTAATTACAAGTTTGTACTGACCTGGTGACATTGTTGCCTCTGTGACTTTAGCTGGAGTTCTCCAAAACCCCCATAACAATTCTTGAAAAGGATTTATCGCTATTAGTGTAGAAACAAGAGAATCATCCTTGACAGTAATTCAATGACACAATCATATTGCAAATAAATAGTTTTCTTTTAGTTTTTATATCTACAACAATGAAATTTCAAAATTGGTATATTCTGTGCATCCGGATATTAACCAATCACATCAACATCTTATCCAGCCAACCACCGTTTGTTTACATTGGGCTTTTAATCCCCAATATTAGAAACTATATTGAACCAAAATTCAAAACAAAACAATTTGGGACCTCAGTGTAATTTGAGCTCATCATCTCTTTTGCCACTATTAATCAGAATAGATGTTCCGGGACATTTAACAATCGCGTCGACTCATGAGTCGCGTTTTAATTTAATTTCATAAATACTCGTTCCAAATCAGTGTTTGTGTTTATGTTAATGTGTAACTATGTTGTTTTTTGAGTGATCTATGACAACGGAAGAACTTCTCCAATAACAAACTTGATAATGGCTGAATAGCCGAAACGGCCGTCGTATAAAAACGACCAAATAGAATATTGTGGACGGTGAGTCTTACATTTATTTATTATTTATTATATGCGTAGTGAGGTTCCCTTTCTTACAAAATCAAATGGACTAATAATTATGTAAATTATAGCATATATCAGTAAGAAGTTATACGACTTTATTGTCTTGCAAATTGTCTAAATTTTAGGCTGAATTATTACTGTATGAATTCTGTAACATAAGGTATATAGATCTAATATTGATTTTTTTTTCATTTCTTTTTAATAATGATTTCGAATACTTGTCATTAAACAATTACAATACATTTTGGTTGTGCTTTTCGTTTAAGAACTCTGTATTCAAAAATAAACATTTTGGGTTATGCTAAACATAAAATGGTTGTGACGCAATATTCACGTTTACATTTAAACAAGTTTCGATTCAGTTCCATCAAAATTGGTTCATTATTTAAAAAAAACTTCAATGTCGTGTTATTATAATATCTCTTCTTTATAATACAAAACATTTCAAGATGTCAAAATGGAAATAAAGTAATACGCAATTGTTCATTATCTTTCATCTCTATTTTTACTCTCATAGTTTTCAATTGTTTTTTGTCTTCTATTGTTTAAGTTTTGAGTTAAACTTCTGTGTATATTGTTCAAGTTAAAAATCAAATCATGTTTTTGACATTTAACTATTGTTTATATAACCGAGCTTGTACAAGACTTTCACAGTAAGAGCTATTATAAACATCAATTAAAGAACACTAGTCCTCTAATTATTTATTTGAATCAGGTTCGAAAAAGAAGAAGAGTTGTTCAAGGGAGCCCTGATAAAAAGATGAGAGAGAGGTGTCACACCACGAATACATGCACAAGTTGCAGCGATCTGAGTTTTTTTAAATTTATTTATGCGAGGAGGATCTGTAAGAGAGTCTGAGTTCGGGAAGGAGTGGGTATGGGGGGGGGTAAAATGACAAGTGCCCTGGACTACTCAAATACCAGCCAGCTTCAAGAGCGATTAAAACTGTTGTTAAAAAATTATAATATACAATAAACTAATTTAATTATGAATACTATTAGGGAAATGACTCTATTTAAAACTGGTAGTCTAGGAAACAGTACTAGGCCAAAAAGGCCGTTAACTACTTATTACATTATAAATTTAATTCGAAATTGGGAGAAGGACCGCCGAAAACCCTGGGCGGTCTGACCCATCCCACATGGAGGCTAATTAATCATTATTTGGTGGGTGAACAATTTGGGGGTGCCTGAAATATCGGTTAGCCTGTACACTAGAAGACATGCACTTCCTTGAACACATCCGGTCTCTCTTGGAGCCGGAGCACAACTCGTTTTCCAACCCGGATGCATGATAAGAATTTTCATCACTGAGGGAGAGGGTACTTTCATTTGTTGTAAAACAATTCCCCTACAATTGTCTATTTACGCAACCCGCTAGTAGATCTGTGGGAAAAGAAGTATCACCGAGAAAAACGGGGGTGGTAAAACGTTTTCATCACCGATCCGATGATGCCGCAAGGCGAAACAATTGTAGCTCGTTTATATCATTAATATATTTTGAAACATTAAGCTTTATTGCTTTATTTTATCCTAAAAATGTATTCAATTTAATCAGTAATGTTGTTCCTTACTTATAATAGTAATTGAAAGAAAAAAATACAAAATTTATTAAATGAAATGTTTTATTGAATACAAATTGTATTGAACAATTCGTTCAAATTTCATATGAATTGAATTCGTATAAGGAGCCACATATTACAAAAATTCAAGACAAAACAAAATTATTTTAAGCAGTCGAATTTTAATACTTGTAAATTTTAGATTTAAATTTGGCATTCCGACAATAAAAAGGATAGATTTTGTTGATTGAAAATTACCATTTATCAATAAAAACTTCATAAATAAAAGACGTAATCTTTTCAGAAATATTTATCTCTTACATTTATCGATAAAATAAACAAAATGTAGTACAACAATAAATTACCCCTTCAAAATATTGAAAAATTTCATCAGCTTTACACATAAAAAATCATAACAAAAATTTCTTTAATGTAGCCACTTTGGTTTCTTTGATTTTTTAATAGAGTTAATTCGAATTACAGGAATGTTTGAAATTAAATATAATTACAGAAATGTCATTAGACGCCAACAATTGTAATTGGAGCTCGTAATTCAGATTGAATAATTCTAAGAAAACAAATTAGAATATCTTTTTTTCTTCTGTTTGTGACCATTTGATTGGGGGAAATAATTTTTGGAAACATGTTTCTTCATTAAAATATAAAATATATGACAAAAAATGAATTATACGTAGATATGTTGATAAAATTGACATAATGCTTTTATTTAACTTATGAAACTAACGTAACCTATAATCAAAACTTAATCGATGCAACTAAAAACTACAAATTCTCTAGTTTAAAAATTTGTCATCACAGTAAGTAATAAGTTAGAATGTTACACATTTTACAGTTATGTAGATTGTGAAGGAGGTAGACAAGACTTTGATGTGCTTGATAATTACCAACGTAATTTATATGTAAATTGTTCACATTTTCTAATCTGTAATCTAGATGTTAACGCAAGTGTCACTCTATAATATTCAAAGCTCTAATACAGAGTGTGTCAAAATACTGTTTCTATATTATATCACTAAGAACGTTACTATTTTAATAACTTTACATATATATATACTTTGTCATTGAGAAGGTTAGATTTTAAATAATAACTCAAATCACATTACTATTGACTTGACGTTAATTAAAACTGTGTTACATTTATTATTAAAAAAAATTGTTATATTCCGTTACGAAACAGCAAACAATAGCATCATGCTCTACACTCCATGTTATTAAAATGTATTTTCATATCATACTAACTATCAACAACGTTTTATGTTGTGACTATAACAATTGTATTATTCCATTACAATGTTCACTATTGTTTACCTTTTTTAAAACCTATTTATTATTCATCTTGATTTTACATGTATTTTTTTTTTTACATTCATAATATAATAAAAATAATCGAACAAGATTTCTAGGATTTCCTAGAACCAATACTGGTTTCCTACTGGTCCCCAATAACTCATGTGCCAGTATTTCGGATACAAAAGATTTTATTTGGGTATTTCGTCGTTACATATTAGCGTAATACAATCAACATTATCCGACTCTATTTATGTTTTATTATAAAATACATTTTATAATAATTCATACCTTCCTATATTTTTACCAGATCCAGACCAAAATATATACCTTTATATTTGTAATTTGTTTTGAGTATTAGTGAAGAAAGAAAGTTTTTGCTATGTCTGTGCACTGTATATTTTATTAGTACAAAAAACGTGCAGGAACTTACTATAAGAGAGTGTTGGTTTGGTAGTCCCTAGAGACCATAGTTGAAGCTAAACGTTTTTATACATGTAGCATTGGATTAGACATAATCATTCACATATGTTTTCAGGTCTCGCTTTACCATCTTGTGTTCACTTCCAACCATGAGGTATTCTAGGCCAAGGGTTTTTTATTTGACATATTTTTTTTTTACCTATTTTACAAGAAGATGACGACCAAAATATTTTTCTCCTTTGACGAACAAATGGAGAAAAATAGTGCATCGTTTTTATAGCTACCATTACATACCTAATTCAATCAAACTATTCTTTTAAGTTTATAAACTACTCAGTCATTATGTATAAAAAAATACGTACTATATTAATGAGTAACCTCTCTGTAGTGTATAAATTATGTTACACAGAAAGCAAAAGAGGATATTATGTGTGCATAGAGATTATACGGAACTACAAAGGACTTATCTCTCCCCTGCAGATACGAATATACAAAGACTTCTGAGTCGCTTTGTCATGTAAGAAACAGTCTCAGCTTTGTGGCTTTGTATATTCTTAAGGTACATAACATGAATGTATATATATATATATATATATATATATATATATATATTTACTCAAATTGACGGAGATTAAAGTAAGTTTATTAGTGATTTATAATATTTATTTTCATGCATTATTGTTTTTAAATTCAGTATGGTTACAAAACAATACTTAAATTTATTAAAAGAAAGAGTTTAACTCAAGAATACACGAATAAAAAAGTGCAGATGCAGCAAGTATCCTGAGGGATTTACTCCGATACTCCGGTTCTAACTAGAGTGAGCCCCTGAAGGTTCTTTATATTTAAAATAAAACAAGGCTCAGACATTGCACAATCTTCCTCATTCACCCACACTCAAAACTAAATAAAAATTGAGCTCTATATCTACGTGTCTATCTTCTATAACACTAAAACATAAAATTGACTTCAACGTTTTTAAAGGAATTGAACTAATTTGTAAACTTTAGTTGTTCCAACAACATGTATTGCATGTCATCTTACAAACAATATTTGTGAAGGAGTTATTTTGATAAGATGTGTCAAACACGATTGCATTGTTTCAATGTAAATGGTATTTGGTTGTGTATTTTTCAAACAAATTTATATATAGATATAAAACAAGGATTTATAAATGTATCTTCTATAAGATATAAAAAGGTGAAGAACTGAGCTTTACACTATAATCAGCAGCACTTCCCGAAACTTCCATCTCCATATGGAAAAAAAAAAAAACTTTCTTGTACATTAAAATACAAGACCAAATATCATGATTAAATCATCATTGTCGATAGTTTTAAGATGCAAATCAACCATCTAGATACTAAGCTATTGCCGGCAAAGCTAATGTTCAAGTCAAAATTTGAATCTGTCTTCTATACTGTATCGTACATAGTTAAATGTTTATCGAAGAAAATTGTGATTTCTTTTTTTCGTGATTTTATTTTCCGCAAGTGTTGCTCATTATAGTAAATATATATTGCACTTAACCCTTGTGAGCTAATTGTGTTCCTAAAACTCCAGACACAGGTTAAAGGCAAATCATATTTAAAACTTGTCAGTCATCATTGTATTTAAAATAAAAGATAAGAACATAAAATAAAGGTCTCTAGACCTCGAATACTCTCAGGTAACATGGATGGAAAAGGAATAAAATCGTCAAAAGAGACCATAGATGTAATATAAAATATAGGGAGCTATTCCGATATTACGTGAAACATTGTGTAGATCCAGCTAAATTACCTCTGGATTGTCATACTCGTATGATTAAATAAAACTATTTTAATATCGTTATTAAAATCGTGATGCATTGTACTTGGAGGCGTGGCCACATTGCGTTTTTCTTCATTTGAAGACTCATATACATTAAAAACATACATTTATTATTCTCATATGAGTGTAATATACCAAATGCTCAACAACGTTTTGAACGTTTTTATACATAAAAAGAAATTAATAAATTTCCCTTGAAATGGCCATTTCGCTTCTTTGTCCGTCTGCCTACTGTTTTCTTTCTTCTTTTTTATATTATGTTTTGCAGGCATTTTGCCGTTATTATTACCCAATCGTGTAATTTTGTAAGCTAATATTACTTCAATAATTTCAAAATGGCAAACGTTTCAAAAATTTTAAACGAAAGAACTAAAACACTTATCGTGTGGAAAACAATGTTTCAAATTTTTTTTTTAATGTTCACCATTTTGAAATAGTTGAAGTAATAACATTGACATACAATCACATTTCAACCTCAAATGGTTCTTCAAATATGAATTATTATGTCAAAAGACAGACAAACAGACTACGAAACATCATAGGCCATATTGTCAAAGAAACTTGTTTATTGTTTTTTTTTTAAAGTATAAAACCATTACCCAAATTTTATGCAAAGAGTTTTTAACTAGCCGTATATAATTGTATTGTTGAAAACGCAGGGTGATATTGTTTTATTTAGTATTTTGTTTTATAAATGGTTGTGCCAGAAAGTGAGTACAAAATTTTTGCACCTTTTACTTTCACATCATTTCCTCAACCGTGTATTTTACTGGAAAAACATTACTCTTGAAAACTAACCGCTCTTGTGCTACCATAAAACAGAAAAAAAATAAGTTAACATAATGAACTTGTATCAATTATTAATGCAATCCAATCTTAACTAAATGCTTTAATTGCACAGGTCACTTTAATTTTATTTCTTTAGCTCTGTTTAGTTTCCAACGTGCCAGTAACTGGAATTAACTCAATTAAAAATCGTTTGTTAACTGTATTAGAAAACTAAATGAGACGTTGGATTATATTATATTATATTATATTATATTATATTATATTATATTATATTATATTATATTATATTATATTATATTATATTATATTATATTATATTATATTATATTATATTATATTATATTATATTATATTATATTATATTATATTATATTATATTATATTATATTATATTATATTATATTATATTATATTATATTATATTATATTATATTATATTATATTATATTATATTATATTATATTATATTATATTAAATAATTATAATTATGTTCAAAATATATTATATAACTTCATTCAGGATAATTTTTTTTTGAAAATCAGCACTACTCGTTAAAATTCGCGGGTTAGAAGCTATATCGTGAATTGACGCTGGTTTGTAAATAATTTTTGACTTATTAGATGAACATTTCGACCTCCTCTTTTCACGTACGACGACCACAGGAAACCAAAATACTATTTTCGACACGCTGTGTATCCATCTTCATTGTTGCCCATTAATAACATAAACTGAAGTAACGAAAAAAAAAATTGGTTCAAAGGATTACAGTGTACTCATATACAACCCAATGAAATTCAGAAAAAAACCGAATTAAAAATATAAAAACGAGAGCTATTTTTAACTGTTTGTATAATATTTTGTATTTTATTCGCCTTATAAATTAATTATACGTTTTCACATTTCAATTTACCTTTTCATTATCATCACCATGTCTCTATTATTATTGAAAAATATGTTCAAAACTGACATTCCCAAAAAAAACGAAAGAAAGTGATATTTATATAGATAAGAAGTCAGGCACGACATATAGTTAAGATACTGACACTACCGAATGTACTATTAGAGTCTAGCCGAAGTAAATTTTTAGATAAAAATTATCGGGTACATTATATCTGGAGTAACATTTTTTTTTAATTACACTATCTGATAGCACCTGTTGATATGCATATACAATTTCATATTTTCTACAAGGCCAAAGAAACAAAATCATGTGCATTATCTTTTAAAGATCTGCTTGCAATTATTTCTAGGATAGGGCTGTTTATCACGTATACAAATCATCAACGTGTATTTAGTTTGTTACATTGTAAAAGTAGGATAAATGAAGTTTCACATACATTCATCTTAAGAGAAAAGCATATTTATAAGTTTAAAACATTTAGAGTTAAATATTTTATAAATAATTTGAATATAGTGTAATTAATATAAATTTTCCTACAAAACGTACGTACTAGAAATTAGTTATATAGAAAATTATTTCAATATTGGATTATTTGCATTTTATAATATTTTATTTTTCCTTAATATTACGAGAAACACTAACGTTAGTAGTTAGTCACCGGAGAGTGGTCAGACAGTAAACAAAGCAAAGGTCACGGTCCAAAGGTCAAAGATAAGAACTAGCGACTTTGAGAACGTACTGGCGCCATTGTGTAAACAAAGATAAGAGATTACTTTATGTACATAGTAAATATAGATTAGTGTGTAAATAAAGAGTTCTTCCAGAGCGATTTCTATCGATCAAAGTTGAACCGGAGTATAGGACATGATTAATTGTTGACGTCACACCCAAAATATAGATAATTATTTGTGTAAATAAAGAGTTCTTCCAGAGCGAATTCTATCGATCAAAGTTGAACCGGAGTATAGGACATGATTAATTGTCGACGTCACACCCGCGAAATTTAAAATTATGAAATATATTGAAATAATTAGTTATTAAAGTTATTACAGTATAAAATACTATGACTAATGAAAATTTGAAATCACAGATAAAAATGACCATAAGTAGAAGACGTTTGGGTCAGTATGTAAACAAAGATAAGGTTGGCGCCATTGTGTAAACAAAGATAAGAGATTACTTTATGTACATAGTAAATAAATATAGATTAGTGTGTAAATAAAGAGTTCTTCCAGAGCGATTTCTATCGATCAAAGTTGAACCGGAGTATAGGACATGATTAATTGTCGACGTCACACCCGCGAAATTAAAAATTATAAAATATATATAGTGTTATCAGAGATGAGAGACTACAAGTTAGTGTATGTAAATATTGATAACAAATAACGAGTACAAAGTTGATGTAAATAAAATGTTGTGGTCAGAGGGCTTCTCAATGTTTATAGAATGTTATTGATTGATATCTAATTAGTCAATAATTGAAATATCATTTTTTTAAAAATTTCTATATATATATATATATACATATATTTATGTTCAGTGTAGTGTTAATAAATGCAAGTGTTCTTAAACGAGTTAATGCGGAGATAATTCTTTTTTAATACAGCGTTCAATAAATTGAATAATAATATACTGTTACATTTATAATTTATTTGTAAACGTTGAAATATCATAAAACATTGAAATAATAAATGTATCAACGTTGTTAAATATGAAATTGTTTCTAGTACAGATTGCTTTGCATTGAGCATGATCATTATATTTCTAGTTGGATATATATAAGCCTATATATATTACACTTCTACTTGTCACGTACCTTTAATTTATAAAATATCTATTTATTAATACAATTATATTAAACTATTATTTTTTATGTTTTATTTTTAAACTGAAAGTGTTAGTTGAATTTTCATTAGGTTTGGAAGAAATTATATAGTTAAACAGGTAAAATAAAATAAAATAATAATAATCTCGTGGGATTGTGCCAGGAATATGAGGGACGTAGCACAAACAATTCACTTTTTTCCACTTTATTGACTGACAAGTAGAAAAATAAATCCCAGTCAAGCTGCGGTACATGGCACCACGCGGAACACAATTACCTATTATCTTCGCCTACAGTTTATTTATTTAACTAATATTAAACCTTATTCATAGAGTACGCAAATGTAGAGGTAAATCATAAAATAATAATCTGTTACTAACAATAGTGAGCAACATTGAATTAACCTAACCTAATGAAATTTCTCAATTAATGATTAAAATAAAACTTACTCTTCGATTTTATTAACGTATTTGTGATAAATTGTGTTTAAGTTTAGTTTTATTTATATGAAAACTTCTTACACATTAGGCTCAATTTTATTTATTCGTTATAACTTCTTCTTTATAAGATTTTATGAAAATAAGACTTTTTTTTTTAAATTTTTTTTTTACATTAAGTTTATTTGAAAAGAATAAACACTTGTTTTACTCCTCTTCTCGCACTGTTAGATAATAAACATAGAATAGCTGTATGGGTTTTCTTATTTTCAGTGTTCACACTATTCATTACATATATTCAATAATGTCATGGCGATGCATATTTGTTCTCATACTTTCTTGAAAACAGTAAGTATTGTCCAGCACAAATAACACCTAAATAATTAACATAAATAGTTTTTATGTTATGTAACTTTGTCATTCAAAGAAGAGATGAAAATATATAACTACATTTTAAAAACCAGCTTCAAAAACAAACTTTTATCGCTATTTCGTCATGCTGCAGAAATCATTTTTCAACTTGAGAGAGCAACTGGCTCTCAAAAAATATCCGTGTAAGCAAAATGTCGAAAAATTTCTTACTTGCATTTTTGACTTTTTATGTTACAAACATCTATTTCCAGTGTAAGACTAAAAAAAAGAGTGAAATCAGGGCATCACCTTGACAGATTACTTCTTTTATTAAAAAAAAATAAAACATTATTTTGCAATCACAAAATTGTACACCATGTGTGTTTTATCACACAACCGTTTTATAATCTACATTTGCAGAATCAAATATTTATCTCTATCTGGAGGCATAATAGAAGTGGTGTCCTATAGTAGGTAACTAAACTATTGTGATAGATAAACATTGACTGATACAATGTTATTAAACAGAAGTTAGTCGAGTTAAACTTGTAAGAGAACTTCTGGTACTACTTGTAACCATTAGACTAATAATTATTCCTTCTACTTCTCTAATTATTAGTATAGTTAACTTTCAAGTTATTGGACATATAGATGCGAATTTACCATTAGATGAGATACTAACTTTGCTTACATAACATCTTCAATTATTATTAGTTTAGATTCTTGCTGGTTTGGTTTGTATTATCACTATTTTTCTAAAATATTACTGAAAGTATAATCAACAGTAAAACGTTTAATATTTTTGAAATAAAATGTCAATAGAAAATATTTTAAATGGTTTATTTATAATAAATATTGGTTTGTTTAACGTTTGTATTATCACTATTTTTCTAAAATATTACTGAAAGTATAATCAACAGTAAAATGTTTAATATTTTTGAAATAAAATGTCAATAGAAAATATTTTAAATGGTTTATTTATAATAAATATTGGTTTTTTTAACTCTTATATATATATATATATATATATATATATATATATATATATATATATATATATATATATATATAGTTATTTCTTCGATTTACATATGGCTTGGAGAAAAAAGCTTATGAACAATATTTACTTATATTCCTACATTATATACACATTTTGATTGAAAATTTACAAAGATTATTTAAAATGCGTATATAGTTTCATAATAGTTATATGAAATGATTGTCTTCGTCTGTTATTGATGGGGAAACGTAATGTAATATAAACACATTAGAATATTCAACGCCTATACTTTAAAAAGATAATTACATGTTTAGAGGTTTTGGTTTTAATAATAAACTTAAAACATATGTCTTTCAAATTTGGGTAATAATAATAAAAAGAAGTATTGTTTTACGTGCCAATATGTTTGACACTAAAACGTTTCTACTGTTCTATACTGCTTAAAGTGAAATATAAAAATTCTGTCACGAAGATTCATTGAGATGTAATAAATGGTAAATATATACATAAAAATAAAACGTTTAAAATGTATTTGTTGACGATGAGAGTAAAATATGGTAATATGTAAAATATGGAGATAAGTAATTTCATTACAAGTAGCTACTGAAAATTTAACATCACAAACCATTATCAATGTACGTTTTCCAGAACCACTCACCTCCTCATTTGTTATTATTTACAAATTTGCAGCAACGATTTCACAAATCAAGATTCATTGAAACGCATCATTCTTTAAAATAAGCCTACAATAACACTAATTAACTAAAATATAATATAAATAACCTTATTAATCATAATTAATTATAAGATTTAAATGTTAATTTTAGATTGTGAAACGGCGATGTCAATTAATGAAAAATAATATATATCTCTGAGAAGCTCAATTATATTTACTATGTTTTGGCAATTTCGAGTCACTCAATCTGAATATATTCCTTGTTAATGGACCATTTAGTAAAAAAATCCCTCTCTTACGTCTTACTCGGTCAGATCCATGTTCCTTTCAATCCTATGGTCAGAGATTAGAGTGAGCGCATGAGCAATAGTATCTAACCAAGCTATAAAAAACAATCCGCCAAGGGTTATTAATCAGTTCTTAAGTAACATGGATGTCAAACCCAGCAAGAGACGTACACCATACGAAAGGAATAAGAAAATCAACTTTAAAACTAATTTAATTCCGGAAAAAACAGACAAATTAGACCAAAATATGGAAAATAAAATCGTTAATAGAACTCTGCCTGTGCTACTTTTGAATACGTGGTATTCTCTTAATAAAAGTCAAAGGAAAGTAGCTATAATTGGTTTGGATATTGAAAATATGTTTGAACCAAGATTGCAATTACGTAAATCAGATTCAAATAGTGGAGTTTCACTAAGTATTTCTGAATGGAATATTTTACTACAAAAGTCTGAATTAATTTCCAATTTTTTCATGTGTAAAAAACAAAGTTATGAAAATTTTGATTTGGATAAGCATCAAGTTGTGTTTCAAATGATGTACGGTAAAAAATCTATTTTAATTCGTGAACTAATCTGTATTCAACCTCAGCTTTATCTACCAGATACACTCATTATTCAGGAACCTACATGGAAAGGATTGTTACAGATGTCACAATGCGTTTCAAACTACTTCAACTTTTGTACTCTGATGTCACCAAATGTGTTCAACTGTTTTCAAGATGTTAAAAATATTGTAGTGAATAACTTATTAACAAATGTACCAGCAGATGTAGTAAAAGAAGATTATATTGTTAAAACTTATTTAGTGAAATGTTTGGATGAATTAGACATAAATGTTATAAAATGTGAAACAAATAATAAAGACTTGATTTTATCTGAAATTAAAATAATGTGTTTAGATACTTTTGTAAATTATTTAAGATTACACTTGTTTTATAAAGATATGAATGAATGTATATAATTATTGTTTCCAACATGTAAAACCTTTGTATACATACTATGTACCATTAAGTATTATTTTTCAATAAAATATTATTATAAATTTCACTGTTATTATTATTTAAAAGCCTGTGTTAAAATAAGGAGAATGAAATAATGAAGTCTTATACAGAGTTAAATTCTTATAATTATCAAATAAATATATATACACACACACACACACACACACACATAAATACAATAATAACAAAATATATAACAGATTATACAATAAAACTATTTAAACAAGAATAGGGTATATACAACATATTAAAAATGTCTTTGCCGTTTATTAGGCGGCTCGTCATTTTCTTCTTTTGTTCACAATTATTTTCTATGTTTCTTTTTAAATAATAGTTATATAAAAATAATGTCATTGAATCGGCTCCCTCTGTTACACTTTCGTCCCCGCTTGAATACGGAATTACTTCATCGTATTCTTCTACTTCTTCTTCTTCTTCTTCTTCATTACCCCCCTCACCTTCAAAATTTTCTTCCTCCTCCTCTTCTGTCAAATCTATTACATCGTCATCACTCCACGACAACCACCACTCGTCCATCCCAACCAACTCCTCAAACAAACTTTCATCCTCCTTCCACCATTCTTCTAAACCAGCCATTCTAAAAAAAACTCACTGAACCTCTATATAACCACAAGCAAAATAATAAAATTCTAATTCCTTACATCGTTTATAAAGGTTTACCCCCTACTCTTTGTTACAATAAATAGTTATTTAAACGACTTTTGCCCACAAGTAAATATCAATATGAAGTTTACAAACAAAATGTTAGTCACATCTACATGATTTTTGTACATGTGTCAAAGTAAATATTAATCTGAACTTTACACTAAAAGTTAATTGTTTGATAATCAAACAGTATATAGTTTAATGTTCTAAGATAATATGGTAAGTTAATACTCAGAATGGTGTCTCACATCTTCCTCCTGCCGCTAAGGGACAACGACATTTTATTTAAAAGGTGTGTTACAGGAAAGTTGATTTTTCAACTAGGTTCCGATCTCAATTCTTTAGTTGATGAAATAGAAATTATAAAATATAAACTTCACGGAAAAGTGTTAACTGTAATTGTATTAATAAACGGCTCAAAGCATAAAACAATTATTGATCGATTTGATGTGAGAGTTAAATTAAAATTTGTAATCACGTTTCCGTGCCATCGAGAAAATGTATGGCAAATATACATTGAAACTAGTTTTGACGGTGGTATATAGAGGGTGACAGCTTTAAGTAGCATACGTCACCCCATTCCTTGTTAAGAAGACTTCTGCATGGAGATGATCAATTAATGGTTTACAACGATGATGATGGTTACGATTCAGGACACTCAGAGGAACATTCCGACCAAGGTGAAGAAGAAGTTAATATGTAAGATGATATTGAACAAATACTAAACATTATGTAAATTATGATTATATATATGATTTTATATATATTAATATTATTTTAAAACATTATTGTAAATTTCATTGTTATTATTATTATTTGAGTTCATTCATTAAATAATGCATCACACATACTATGTTTAAATAATTCAGTTATTATAAAGTGTTAATATTTTTATTTTAAAACTTATTATGTTTCTAAAAATTAAACTATAGGTGTTAGCTGCCCTGTTTCACGGTTAATCCGTTATATGAAATTCACAAGAGCTCTAGCATTACCGATAATGTGCCTGCGTGTGTGTGTGTGTGTGTGTAAAGTTAAAATATTAATACACACACACACACACGCAGGCACATTATCGGTAATGCTAGAGCTCTTGTGAATTTCATATAACGGATTAACCGTGAAACAGGGCAGCTAACACCTATAGTTTAATTTTTAGAAACATAATAAGTTTTAAAATAAAAATATTAACACTTTATAATAACTGAATTATTTAAACATAGTATGTGTGATGCATTATTTAATGAATGAACTCAAATAATAATAATAACAATGAAATTTACAATAATGTTTTAAAATAATATTAATATATATAAAATCATATATATAATCATAATTTACATAATGTTTAGTATTTGTTCAATATCATCTTACATATTAACTTCTTCTTCACCTTGGTCGGAATGTTCCTCTGAGTGTCCTGAATCGTAACCATCATCATCGTTGTAAACCATTAATTGATCATCTCCATGCAGAAGTCTTCTTAACAAGGAATGGGGTGACGTATGCTACTTAAAGCTGTCACCCTCTATATACCACCGTCAAAACTAGTTTCAATGTATATTTGCCATACATTTTCTCGATGGCACGGAAACGTGATTACAAATTTTAATTTAACTCTCACATCAAATCGATCAATAATTGTTTTATGCTTTGAGCCGTTTATTAATACAATTACAGTTAACACTTTTCCGTGAAGTTTATATTTTATAATTTCTATTTCATCAACTAAAGAATTGAGATCGGAACCTAGTTGAAAAATCAACTTTCCTGTAACACACCTTTTAAATAAAATGTCGTTGTCCCTTAGCGGCAGGAGGAAGATGTGAGACACCATTCTGAGTATTAACTTACCATATTATCTTAGAACATTAAACTATATACTGTTTGATTATCAAACAATTAACTTTTAGTGTAAAGTTCAGATTAATATTTACTTTGACACATGTACAAAAATCATGTAGATGTGACTAACATTTTGTTTGTAAACTTCATATTGATATTTACTTGTGGGCAAAAGTCGTTTAAATAACTATTTATTGTAACAAAGAGTAGGGGGTAAACCTTTATAAACGATGTAAGGAATTAGAATTTTATTATTTTGCTTGTGGTTATATAGAGGTTCAGTGAGTTTTTTTTAGAATGGCTGGTTTAGAAGAATGGTGGAAGGAGGATGAAAGTTTGTTTGAGGAGTTGGTTGGGATGGACGAGTGGTGGTTGTCGTGGAGTGATGACGATGTAATAGATTTGACAGAAGAGGAGGAGGAAGAAAATTTTGAAGGTGAGGGGGGTAATGAAGAAGAAGAAGAAGAAGAAGTAGAAGAATACGATGAAGTAATTCCGTATTCAAGCGGGGACGAAAGTGTAACAGAGGGAGCCGATTCAATGACATTATTTTTATATAACTATTATTTAAAAAGAAACATAGAAAATAATTGTGAACAAAAGAAGAAAATGACGAGCCGCCTAATAAACGGCAAAGACATTTTTAATATGTTGTATATACCCTATTCTTGTTTAAATAGTTTTATTGTATAATCTGTTATATATTTTGTTATTATTGTATTTATGTGTGTGTGTGTGTGTGTGTGTGTATATATATTTATTTGATAATTATAAGAATTTAACTCTGTATAAGACTTCATTATTTCATTCTCCTTATTTTAACACAGGCTTTTAAATAATAATAACAGTGAAATTTATAATAATATTTTATTGAAAAATAATACTTAATGGTACATAGTATGTATACAAAGGTTTTACATGTTGGAAACAATAATTATATACATTCATTCATATCTTTATAAAACAAGTGTAATCTTAAATAATTTACAAAAGTATCTAAACACATTATTTTAATTTCAGATAAAATCAAGTCTTTATTATTTGTTTCACATTTTATAACATTTATGTCTAATTCATCCAAACATTTCACTAAATAAGTTTTAACAATATAATCTTCTTTTACTACATCTGCTGGTACATTTGTTAATAAGTTATTCACTACAATATTTTTAACATCTTGAAAACAGTTGAACACATTTGGTGACATCAGAGTACAAAAGTTGAAGTAGTTTGAAACGCATTGTGACATCTGTAACAATCCTTTCCATGTAGGTTCCTGAATAATGAGTGTATCTGGTAGATAAAGCTGAGGTTGAATACAGATTAGTTCACGAATTAAAATAGATTTTTTACCGTACATCATTTGAAACACAACTTGATGCTTATCCAAATCAAAATTTTCATAACTTTGTTTTTTACACATGAAAAAATTGGAAATTAATTCAGACTTTTGTAGTAAAATATTCCATTCAGAAATACTTAGTGAAACTCCACTATTTGAATCTGATTTACGTAATTGCAATCTTGGTTCAAACATATTTTCAATATCCAAACCAATTATAGCTACTTTCCTTTGACTTTTATTAAGAGAATACCACGTATTCAAAAGTAGCACAGGCAGAGTTCTATTAACGATTTTATTTTCCATATTTTGGTCTAATTTGTCTGTTTTTTCCGGAATTAAATTAGTTTTAAAGTTGATTTTCTTATTCCTTTCGTATGGTGTACGTCTCTTGCTGGGTTTGACATCCATGTTACTTAAGAACTGATTAATAACCCTTGGCGGATTGTTTTTTATAGCTTGGTTAGATACTATTGCTCATGCGCTCACTCTAATCTCTGACCATAGGATTGAAAGGAACATGGATCTGACCGAGTAAGACGTAAGAGAGGGATTTTTTTACTAAATGGTCCATTAACAAGGAATATATTCAGATTGAGTGACTCGAAATTGCCAAAACATAGTAAATATAATTGAGCTTCTCAGAGATATATATTATTTTTCATTAATTGACATCGCCGTTTCACAATCTAAAATTAACATTTAAATCTTATAATTAATTATGATTAATAAGGTTATTTATATTATATTTTAGTTAATTAGTGTTATTGTAGGCTTATTTTAAAGAATGATGCGTTTCAATGAATCTTGATTTGTGAAATCGTTGCTGCAAATTTGTAAATAATAACAAATGAGGAGGTGAGTGGTTCTGGAAAACGTACATTGATAATGGTTTGTGATGTTAAATTTTCAGTAGCTACTTGTAATGAAATTACTTATCTCCATATTTTACATATTACCATATTTTACTCTCATCGTCAACAAATACATTTTAAACGTTTTATTTTTATGTATATATTTACCATTTATTACATCTCAATGAATCTTCGTGACAGAATTTTTATATTTCACTTTAAGCAGTATAGAACAGTAGAAACGTTTTAGTGTCAAACATATTGGCACGTAAAACAATACTTCTTTTTATTATTATTACCCAAATTTGAAAGACATATGTTTTAAGTTTATTATTAAAACCAAAACCTCTAAACATGTAATTATCTTTTTAAAGTATAGGCGTTGAATATTCTAATGTGTTTATATTACATTACGTTTCCCCATCAATAACAGACGAAGACAATCATTTCATATAACTATTATGAAACTATATACGCATTTTAAATAATCTTTGTAAATTTTCAATCAAAATGTGTATATAATGTAGGAATATAAGTAAATATTGTTCATAAGCTTTTTTCTCCAAGCCATATGTAAATCGAAGAAATAACTATATATATATATATATATATATATATATATATATATATATATATATATATAAGAGTTAAAAAAACCAATATTTATTATAAATAAACCATTTAAAATATTTTCTATTGACATTTTATTTCAAAAATATTAAACATTTTACTGTTGATTATACTTTCAGTAATATTTTAGAAAAATAGTGATAATACAAACGTTAAACAAACCAATATTTATTATAAATAAACCATTTAAAATATTTTCTATTGACATTTTATTTCAAAAATATTAAACGTTTTACTGTTGATTATACTTTCAGTAATATTTTAGAAAAATAGTGATAATACAAACCAAACCAGCAAGAATCTAAACTAATAATAATTGAAGATGTTATGTAAGCAAAGTTAGTATCTCATCTAATGGTAAATTCGCATCTATATGTCCAATAACTTGAAAGTTAACTATACTAATAATTAGAGAAGTAGAAGGAATAATTATTAGTCTAATGGTTACAAGTAGTACCAGAAGTTCTCTTACAAGTTTAACTCGACTAACTTCTGTTTAATAACATTGTATCAGTCAATGTTTATCTATCACAATAGTTTAGTTACCTACTATAGGACACCACTTCTATTATGCCTCCAGATAGAGATAAATATTTGATTCTGCAAATGTAGATTATAAAACGGTTGTGTGATAAAACACACATGGTGTACAATTTTGTGATTGCAAAATAATGTTTTATTTTTTTTTAATAAAAGAAGTAATCTGTCAAGGTGATGCCCTGATTTCACTCTTTTTTTTAGTCTTACACTGGAAATAGATGTTTGTAACATAAAAAGTCAAAAATGCAAGTAAGAAATTTTTCGACATTTTGCTTACACGGATATTTTTTGAGAGCCAGTTGCTCTCTCAAGTTGAAAAATGATTTCTGCAGCATGACGAAATAGCGATAAAAGTTTGTTTTTGAAGCTGGTTTTTAAAATGTAGTTATATATTTTCATCTCTTCTTTGAATGACAAAGTTACATAACATAAAAACTATTTATGTTAATTATTTAGGTGTTATTTGTGCTGGACAATACTTACTGTTTTCAAGAAAGTATGAGAACAAATATGCATCGCCATGACATTATTGAATATATGTAATGAATAGTGTGAACACTGAAAATAAGAAAACCCATACAGCTATTCTATGTTTATTATCTAACAGTGCGAGAAGAGGAGTAAAACAAGTGTTTATTCTTTTCAAATAAACTTAATGTAAAAAAAAAATTTAAAAAAAAAAGTCTTATTTTCATAAAATCTTATAAAGAAGAAGTTATAACGAATAAATAAAATTGAGCCTAATGTGTAAGAAGTTTTCATATAAATAAAACTAAACTTAAACACAATTTATCACAAATACGTTAATAAAATCGAAGAGTAAGTTTTATTTTAATCATTAATTGAGAAATTTCATTAGGTTAGGTTAATTCAATGTTGCTCACTATTGTTAGTAACAGATTATTATTTTATGATTTACCTCTACATTTGCGTACTCTATGAATAAGGTTTAATATTAGTTAAATAAATAAACTGTAGGCGAAGATAATAGGTAATTGTGTTCCGCGTGGTGCCATGTACCGCAGCTTGACTGGGATTTATTTTTCTACTTGTCAGTCAATAAAGTGGAAAAAAGTGAATTGTTTGTGCTACGTCCCTCATATTCCTGGCACAATCCCACGAGATTATTATTATTTTATTTTATTTTACCTGTTTAACTATATAATTTCTTCCAAACCTAATGAAAATTCAACTAACACTTTCAGTTTAAAAATAAAACATAAAAAATAATAGTTTAATATAATTGTATTAATAAATAGATATTTTATAAATTAAAGGTACGTGACAAGTAGAAGTGTAATATATATAGGCTTATATATATCCAACTAGAAATATAATGATCATGCTCAATGCAAAGCAATCTGTACTAGAAACAATTTCATATTTAACAACGTTGATACATTTATTATTTCAATGTTTTATGATATTTCAACGTTTACAAATAAATTATAAATGTAACAGTATATTATTATTCAATTTATTGAACGCTGTATTAAAAAAAGAATTATCTCCGCATTAACTCGTTTAAGAACACTTGCATTTATTAACACTACACTGAACATAAATATATGTATATATATATATATATAGAAATTTTTAAAAAAATGATATTTCAATTATTGACTAATTAGATATCAATCAATAACATTCTATAAACATTGAGAAGCCCTCTGACCACAACATTTTATTTACATCAACTTTGTACTCGTTATTTGTTATCAATATTTACATACACTAACTTGTAGTCTCTCATCTCTGATAACACTATATATATTTTATAATTTTTAATTTCGCGGGTGTGACGTCGACAATTAATCATGTCCTATACTCCGGTTCAACTTTGATCGATAGAAATCGCTCTGGAAGAACTCTTTATTTACACACTAATCTATATTTATTTACTATGTACATAAAGTAATCTCTTATCTTTGTTTACACAATGGCGCCAACCTTATCTTTGTTTACATACTGACCCAAACGTCTTCTACTTATGGTCATTTTTATCTGTGATTTCAAATTTTCATTAGTCATAGTATTTTATACTGTAATAACTTTAATAACTAATTATTTCAATATATTTCATAATTTTAAATTTCGCGGGTGTGACGTCGACAATTAATCATGTCCTATACTCCGGTTCAACTTTGATCGATAGAATTCGCTCTGGAAGAACTCTTTATTTACACAAATAATTATCTATATTTTGGGTGTGACGTCAACAATTAATCATGTCCTATACTCCGGTTCAACTTTGATCGATAGAAATCGCTCTGGAAGAACTCTTTATTTACACACTAATCTATATTTACTATGTACATAAAGTAATCTCTTATCTTTGTTTACACAATGGCGCCAGTACGTTCTCAAAGTCGCTAGTTCTTATCTTTGACCTTTGGACCGTGACCTTTGCTTTGTTTACTGTCTGACCACTCTCCGGTGACTAACTACTAACGTTATCATCTATATTAAAAGCTACTTAATGTGAACACATTAACATATAAATTGCGTTAGTAACCATCAACCACTTCAAAGCTTTGTCTAAGACCATCGTAATCTACATAAATGTAATATTGGCAGACTCGTAACTTATTACTAGCAGTTGTGCCAAACTTGCAAATAATAATCTAATTTAATTTTTGTTGTTGTGCTAAAACTAGAGAATACATTATCTTAATTAAAAAGTTTTTGACCGCCATTTTGTTTTTGACGATCAACAATCTTAATTTTGTTAAAAATAAGTTGAGGAACAAAATGGTTTTTGTTTTTGGAAGCCATTTTGTATTTTTCGGTGATAGGTATTATTTCAACTGAAATAATTTAATAAATTTAATACGACATTCTTAAGATTCACAGAGAGATAGTAAAATTCAATTAAATCGGTTGAGGAAAGAGAATTGTAAAGAATTTGAAGCGATTTTGTTTTTGGATTTGGATTAAGTCCTAACAAAAGGTTGTCAATTTAAAAAAAAATAAAAAAATTTTTTGTTCCCACCATTTTGTATTTTGACACTAATTTAGTTTCTAAGTGAATGGTGACAGTATATTTGAAATCAATGTTTTATAAAGCAATAAAATAATAAGTTCGAATAAAATCAGTCGAAAAGCAAAATTGTCTGTCATAAGTCTTACATACACGGTAGGATAATTTTGAAATCAGCATCCTTAAATCGTTAAAAAATAAGCGTGTTATGAATAGGTTGAGAAGCATAAACCCTAAGAGATTTGCTTCCATTTGTTTTTTCAGTCGATTTAGATTTTACAAAAAGATGATTACAATTTATAAATAAGAATTATATACAACACAAGAGTAATAAAATTAACCAAAATCTTTTGAGAAACAAGAACCCAAATTATTTGCTTCCATTTTGTTTTTGTGATAAAATTTAGACCCTCCTTTAATAGGAGATAAATATTTTAAAATAGTTATAACGTAGAATGTACGGTAAATAAATTTAATAGAAATCTACTTAAAAAGAGTAAATGTTGATTTTTGGAACGACTTTTTAAAATTGTGAAGTTTGGGAATTATGGGGATGTGTCCCTCATTTGAACATGTTTCGTGTTATTTCTTTTCCATAAAGCAGATTAATCTATTAGGTTTATAGCCATATCCCCCTTTCTTGGAACTCCACTTTATATAGTGCATGCCTCATAATAAGTACGATATGTCGTAATAAAATAGTTTTGTTAAAACTCGAATGACAAAACAATACAAAGTTTGTATTATTTGCAATTTTGTTTCAATAAAAATAATTATTAAAATTAATTTATATAAGCCACTAATTCACAACAGAAACTCACTGAAAAATAAATCAAATAATTTGTCAATTTAAATTCGATATTGAACTGTAGGACTTACCACCTTTCTATTGCAATGTTGTAAAAATACTAAATAATTTATATACTACTAAATACAAAACTTGTCAATTTCGTAAGTGAGATATACCAATAGTTATTCGTACGCTATGCAAACATTTATATCCCATTGTATTATATTTGCAACACCTATTAGAATATGCACGACAATAACTATACTAATAATTAAGATAAATATTAATTTCTCCTAAATAAAGAATTTATCTTTTATCATGTTGAGACAAAGCATTTTATTTTGTAGATTTAACTTGTTTCCTGCATTCTAGCGGAATTGTGATAAACTATATTGAATACGTACTTTCGAATAAATACAGAAATTACAGAGTGAGGCTAAACATTTTGGATTGTAGATTTACATATATTTAATAGTTTTCCATTAGATGATGCTAAACCTATCTTAAAAGAATAATTATTTAAGGTAAAAGAATAATCATTCTAGAACAAAAATTATTTACTAGGAAGATACATTTTGTATGTAAAACATGTTTTATAATTATGTGTGTAAATGTGTCTCCAATAACCATATTCTTTGGTATTAAATTGTAGACCTAATGATGTTACAATTTGATATAGTGTTTTTGACATTTCGAACCATACATTTAGAGAAATTCACAACGACCCTAAATTTGTCTATCAGTCGGTCTCTCTGTGACATTTTTTCACACAATATCGAAAGAAACAAATGACCTAAATGAATATTAATTTCACAGAGGTAAAATCAATTGGTTAAAATTTATTATTATATGAATTATTGATCTGATTTTATTGAAACAGATAATACATATACAGTGTTTTTTTATTAGTTAAAAAACAATTGGATATTTTAAAGTTTACTGTCTGTCTATCTGTACATATTTTTGTTACGCAATATCTCAAGAACAGATCAAATGAAAGTCTTCAAATTTGAAGTTTGGTATTAGGTGTGTGTGGGAGAAGATGTTTTAACCTTGAATCATCAAAAACTATTTTAAAGTGTTTTATTTTCTCTTTTTTATAATTTAAAATTTAGGAAATACACCGTTAAGTTATAAATTATAATTCCTGTTTTATCAAAATAAGCTGCAATGATTTAGTTAAAATTATACTAAAATAGACCTGCTAAGAAACCAAGGAAAAATGGTCACCTCCCCCAAAATTACCCATTTCTGGATTATTCAAATAAAACCTAGAAATTTAATGAACCATTGGTTCAAAAGCAAAAATACGAATATCTATAAATGGTCACAAGGGATTTTAATAATTTTGACTGACCTTAACCTTTAAGGTTCAGTTAAAAGTCAATATTTGTTTTCTCCCCTGTAAATTGTGAATCATCGGTAGAAAACTAACCAAAACTATCGACCAAGCATACATTATAAAAAATATATAAAATTTATCAAAATCGGTTTTACCTAATTTATTTAATTTAGATGAAAAGCACATACTACGATTCAAATTAGTTTTTAATATCACATGTTATAAAAATATGTGTTGAGGATATCGAACAAAACACGAGAAAAAGCCTTAAACAAACCATGATTTCAATGAAGTAAGGCATATGTAAGGTAATATTTTTACACATGCATGCATAAAAAAAATAAATAAAATTTAAAAAATAAAATCAAATGAAAACAATATTTCTAAACGTTAATGAGGTTATATCAACTTCTCTTGTACAATTACATTGGTACAACTTAGACATATTATATTTTGAACTATATGTATTTAAAATATAGTGCATTTTATTTTTATACATATTTTATAGTGTATATACATCTTTGGTAAGGTAGATTTGGTTTTGTAGTATTGTCGTCAAGTTAAGCAAACCCATATTCTAGTGGGAGACCACTACAAACTTCTCCGTCAAGTTATTACTTTTAATGAACCTCCCACTTTCTTCCCCTAACTTTCTACGTTTTTTTCTGTTTATGATCAACCCTAAAGTGCAAAGGTACCCGTGCTGATTAGGTGTATGGCAATTGGTAAAAGGGGTCACATACTTAGAGTGTTACACTTTGAGACCTCTCACAGTTTTTAGCCTTATCTGACATTGTGAAATAAGGTCAATCAGATTAAGTGCTCGGAAGGAGTAGCACTTCTAATAGGACAAACACCAATAAAAGAAGATTTAGGCCATGAAGGCCTCTGATATATGAAGGGGAAATATCACGTTTCGTCCACTACGATATTCTGGTGGGATAAATGACAAACTATGGGCTTGCAATGCCGTCCAAGTGGGGGAGGGGACATCATATCATATATTAGTCAAAGTTGTGTAGTAACTTACAAAAGGGCTAGAAGTCTGGAAGCATATCAGATTGATGTAGAGGACATAAACCCCCTTGAACTCCTTCTTGTGATGCAATTCCTAAAAGAGTTGTGAATTGAGGGTTTCTATAAACGGGATTTCCACAATTGTAAAAAAATATAAATTATCCTACCACAAGTTCGGTACAATAACACAACACAAATTAACTTTTGCAAAAATTCATTAGTATACGTTATTGCATTTCACTGACGTATATTTCGTTAACCAAGTTACCATCATCGGAGGTTTCAAAACTAATATTCAACGTTTAGAAGAGAAAGATGAGGACAATAAGTCTCTAGATGTTGTAGTTCACTTCACTCCCAGAAAATAATATAATATACTTCCTGAATGAGTTTTTGTCGTGTACTTATTAAACGAAAAGAGTTGATAAAAACTTCTACTTTGATACTCCAATTACTATTTGCTTTTGAAGATGGTAGATTGAGAAAGTTAGTGCACGATTTACTTCTAATTATTTTCCCAAGGGAAGAATTTTAACCCCTCTCGTGGTCACATAAAACACTAAAACAAAATCTAATCTAATTTCCTTGCTCCAATTACTTCAATGCAAATTCAATTAAGCTCCCAATTACACTGGATGTAATATAATCATATTTCAGCTGTATTTAGTTTTTAAACATTAAATATTCAAAAGTCATTAACTCAATCTAAATCTTACGACACCGCTATAGTAAAAGAACTTGTTCGAGGCCATCATGGTACTTACCCAGCCAACTCAAAGCGGATTGTTTAAATGTAACGCTTAAAAGTTGGTATCTTGGACCATGTAGGATATATAAATTGTGTTTGTCTAGACGTTTTGCCACGTACGGTAGATTTTCTTTAAAAGAATTGTTACAGTGTTAAATATTATATTTAGTTTATTAGATTTGATTGTGGGAAAGTTATTGTTATGTTTTAACAATATTTGTTTTTAAATTATAACCTCAATAAATTGTTCATACTTTAAAGGGATGAATATTAACCACTCTCTTGATAACACAAAACTTTAAAATAAAGAAAAATATTTCCTTATACCGATTACTCCAACGCACTCAATTTAGCTCCCAAATTACACGAGTTGCATTTTAATTACATTTCAATAACTGTAATTAATTTGTAAGGATGATGTAAGTAAACCTAACTTAATTACAACATCTATTGTCCTGAAATGAGTAGAAAATGCTGATTTAAAAATACTTGTTTATTTACCCACGATAAATTTGGTAATCGTAAAACTCTTGGAACACTGATTTTGACTGATCTTCAAGTTGCACTTTTTCAGGATACTGAAAAAAATTATCTTCATCGTCCATCCGTCGTCGATGTCAATATCGTCTGCAGGTGATCACGAGAGTAGCCTTAAAAAAGATAAGATCTTGAAACGTAGTACGGGAGGACTATATCCAATATATTGTACCCTTTAGAATATTAAAATAAATAGAGTTGACAATGTCAAAATGACAGTTATTTTAAACAATCTATTATTGTTCATATTTAGTGCATTATTCAGCATATAAAATACTACATCAGATAAATATTATCTTCTTTCAATTCTGTATATACTGATATCAACCCCACCTCTCTGCAATGACAAATAGCGAAGTTATTGTCAAACTGTATTTCTTAGAACATTGACCTGACGAGAATTTAATTTTAGTAAATTGACGAGAACTGTATTGCTGGGTCACTGACACTAGCGAATCTTTCATCTTTCTCAAAATATCACTTTTGACCATCTGTTGTTCTTTTACGAGCCTGAATCTATTGAATAGTTAGAGGGCTTAGAGTGTTTATTTTATATCTATTCGGCTTATAAGGTGATGTTAACCAATAGATTTTTTTGCATTTAAAAATAAGGAAAATTAAATGGCTAAATTTTCTCGTATTAACGAGCTTAGTTACTCTTACAAATTTAGAATAACAACTAATTCATCCTTTAATCTTGCTGTTATTTTAGTGTTAATTCCTCTTGCTTTTGAAATTGTTGTTTGCAAATAACGTTCAATTTTAAATGGAAAAGTTGTTGTTTTGTTTTATATTTGTATTTTATACCCCCTCGACTTTCTCAAAGTTTTAAAGTTTTTGTATGTCTGTTGTTTTATTTTAAATTTTATTTAATATTTTTTAGTCGTGTAATATCACCGCCTCACTGCATTACACACTGCCAATTAAACATGAAATAAAGTATCGTGAGAAAGTTTGTAAAACATTTATTGATTTATAAATTGCAAGGTTGGCAAAGCTACAAACATTACTTTTTACTAGTTGCAAGTTTGGCACCACTACAAGTCTACCGAAACTACAGTTATGTAGGTTTTGAAGGTTGTAGACAACCTTTGA
The DNA here is from genome assembly GCA_963513935.1 of Aphrophora alni. Taxonomy (NCBI): domain Eukaryota; kingdom Metazoa; phylum Arthropoda; class Insecta; order Hemiptera; family Aphrophoridae; genus Aphrophora; species Aphrophora alni. Next base: position 38,129,738 of record OY740777.1, read on the forward strand.
AGTAGATGATTGCCAACGTAATTTATATGTTAATGTTTTCAAATTTAATAATTTGTAATCAAGATGGTAGCGCTAGTGTCGCTCTATTAAGAGCCACAAAAAGTCTATTAATCAAGCCACAATATTTATCCATATAATGCGTAAAGAAGATATTTATTTTAAGAATGATTTAATTTTCTGCAAAAATAAATAGTATGGAAAAAGATACATGATTGGTCAAAAATGAGTCAAAAATAGTTATTCGGGTTAATATTCGTATTGGTCTCCTTAGTATAAATAATAGTTTTTTAAATGTTGTTTGTTTGTCATCTGTGCTTTTCTCAAATTTTATTTGTGAGCATTTTTTGGTTTTAACTTGTAGGGTAGTTGTATTAAAATATAAAATAAAAGTTATACATTTCTCAAAACTGGTTGCAACCATTTTAATAAAATAATTACTTTATAACTAAAGAAAACACGCACTGGTCACTTTTTTTTCCGAAAATGGCTCTACAATAGTCCACGGAACTTTAGAAAGAGCTAATATTTCAACATAATAGTTAGTACTTGATCTTTAATATGGGCTACTCGATATTCCGGTAGTGTAACTGGTTTTAAGAGCAGTGAATTTATCTAGGCTTTAAGGGCAACGCGAGTTCCCTTACAAAGTTCCTAACAAATTAGCAATTCAGACTATGAAACGTCCATTTTCCATGACAGTTAGAACGATATTACGTATTACTTTTATTATGATATTATTATTAGTAGTAGTATAAACATTAAGCATTACTTGAAAATCACCGGAATATGACTTGAATCGTTGTGAATACTGGAGGAAAATGCTCTATATAAATTGAATTATACCTGACATTTAGTAAACCTTGTTTTACACGTACCAAGGTCATTTTTATAATTTAAACAAACTGAATATTATTTTTAGAAAAGTAGTTATTTGAGCTTGTGTTCAAAGAACTGGGTTACTTGATTTAAAATCGAAAAGTTGTTAAATATTAACCAAATATTTAGTGATTCAGAAAGGACTAAATATTAAGCAGTGACTTGAACAACGCACGTACTTCGTTTCTGGTATTGCTCAAGAATTCTTTTTGATATCCCAGTATTAAAAACTCTCATAGTAAAGGGTATATAGCCTTGAAGAAATAATATTTCAAGATGAACACTAAAAGCCTTAATATTTCCATCTTTGTCCTGCTCAAATTTCAGAAGATAAATATGTTAAGGGAAAATCAACAAATTCGTTCGTCAGAAATGGTCTATAAGTGTCTGTTACATAACTCATATACATATTATAAACTGTCTCATTTTTAGAATCAGCCTTAGTTTCCCTTTTCTTTCTCGTCACAAATCTCCCATTTTGAGCATTGGAATACAACACACTGTCTATCAGAATCAACAACACTGTTAACTGGTGTAATCACAGAGAAAGAGGAGAATCATTCGCAAAAGATTGTGGATACTTTGTGTCTAAACATAACTTGTAACTCAAAGCAACAAAACGATTATCCTCTCTTAAACCATTTGTGACCTTACAGCAAAATGTGTTTTGACATTATCGACTATAACCGCAGTAAATTTGATTCTTTCCCCTTATTTAAAAAACAAAACAAAAAAAAAAACAAACAATAATTGTAATTTATGTATTAATTAACCCTAGAAAGCTAATCTGTTCAAAAGTTACAATAATGCTAAACTATCGTAAATTTTACGACAGGTTATAAAAAATAAATAAAAAAATACTTCTGGTTACAAAATTGAACTTTAATGAATACATATAGTCAAAACATATCCCTAAAAACATGTTTGCGCCAAATTTACGCATTTACAAGTCTTCGATGCAGTCGACACATCACTTTCCGCGATGCTCAGCGCAAATCGGTTTGTTGCAGCGGCAGCAGGATACTGTTGTCATCCTTCTCTTGACTGACGGGCAAATCCAACAAATTGTTCGTGGTAGGTTTTGAGGAAGGTCATGGGCCCTGCCTGGCACCGGAACTTTCAAGATATCAGCAATAGATTGGCGGAGTTTGCGAGTCAAATTGGGTACTGCAACCGCTGTTGAAGCCATAGCTCGATAAGGCTCTGGCGTATTTGCATGGCAAAATTCCTTCTTGACAGTGGTTTCTGGCCGTTTTTCACAACATTAGTGACGTAAATGACATATGAATTTACAAGAATAATATTAAGCATGTCATAAAATACGCACAAAGGCCACCTTTTAGTCTTACGGCTGCACGATATTTGGTCCATCGTATCAACTGCCCCTTTTGTGGCATTGTAGGTCTCGATTACTTGAGGTTACGTGGAGACTTGAGCGATTACAGGCTTTTCGTGGCAAGTAGATAGTAGCAAAACAATTTTTGAACTTTTCACCTTGTAAGAAACCATGGTTTTAGGGCCATCAAATCAAAACGGTTAACGGAAAAATCCAAACGTTAAAGCTAAACTATCGTAAAATTTACGAGCGACTAACAGCGGAACTAAATTGACAAACTGCACCAAAACGCACCAAACACTGACTGACTGAGAGGCCCCAGTGCGACACGGAACTGGACGGGCAGGTCCATTGACGTAGGTTAAGGGGAGGAAACTAGGCAAAAACAAAACACGCTCGTAATTTTTACGATAGTTTAGCTTTCTAGGGTTAATATATTAAAATTATTTCCCCAATATGTTGGACTGACAAAATCTTTAGAAAATAGTTTTTCGCGTTAATAAAATCAACGTTGTCTCATTTCCCCCTACACACACACACACATACAAAATCAAATATATATATATATATATATTTGATTTTGTATGAAATATAACTAAATGGCTATTTACTAACATGAGTCATTCTTTCTATATATGTAAATAGGTAAGAAATAAGGTTGATATGTTATAATAATTGACTTTACATATCGATCACAAAATTGATCTCATTTAAACGTAAAAGTTACGTGAAAAAAGATTATTTTATGTATCTTTTGTGATATATATCTGTGTATTTTTTTCTAGTGTTAAGTTAGGGTCCAGTCTGGATGCTCTACGGCCAATTCCACGACTTAAGTTAAATCCGAAATAAAACTCCACAATATTTTGATTATTAATTATCGTTTTAACAAATTTATTATGATGGGTTTAGCATCAGAGCCTCACTTATAGTGAGAACAGATTGACGATAGCAAGGTTTCCTTGCTGGATATTACTTTTTTCACGCAGTTTTGGTTTAGTTCTCCCTCTTTCATCTCTCCCATCAGGCCTCTCTCGACCTTTTCTTGTTATTTTCCAATACTGGGGGTATTAGAATACTTGAGGGTTTTGTGCTTTTAATTTTCGCTCTTTTCTTACTCTTTCTTTATAACGCGATAATGGACTAGAGGTTTTTTTTCCTATAAAAAAACAAGTAACGATTCTTGAAATTGGTTGATAATAAAACCACAATCCATTGAAATTTTGCAATGAAAACAATTTCAACAAAATTCTGAAGATAGATTTTTAGCTGCAGAATATTTGAAGTTGGTTGCAGCACTTACCATATAATTCTGTAATACAGCAGTGTTTACGGAGTTTACATATTCTAAGCAATACAATAGGATTTCGTTAACTGCCACCTGTATTTAAATAACGAAACCAATAAATAAAAACAAGAAGTAAAGAAAGAATAGTTCGCTATATAATTATTTCTTTAGAGTAGATTTTAAATTAAGGATAAAAGATTTTTTCACACTTGAAATTTAACATTTTTAAACTTGAGCTACGGGAAAAATTCCTTTTCGCATAAGTTGAATATATTTTGTCAACCTTCTTTTTTTCAAAGGCAAAACAACATTTCGATTATCATAGATTAAGCAAAATAAAAAAAAACTATAAATATGAAAAATAACGACTTTTATCCTTCAAATACTATATTAGTGTGAAAGTTGGAAAATTTCAAGAGTTTTCCAAGAGAGGAATTGATAGGAATCTTGAAAGAGAGGGATATAACTCAAGACTACATTCAAATAACGCGTAGAATCCAACAAATAGTTTTCCTCTGTATTGACAATATTATAATATGTATAGTGACCCTCTTATGCTAAATTCCGGTTTAAATTACATCTACTAATATGGAACTACTTAGTGAACATTAACTCTGTAAGGTAATATTTATTAACAACCTGATTTTGTGAATATAATTTATTATTTATTACCTATGTTTAGGTAATGTTAACAGTTTTGTTAAAACGAATGAATCAATTTTCTGCGCAGTGACAGCTAGTTATTATTATTTTTTTTAAAGAAAGCATTTTATTTTTAATTACAAATTTAAACTTTAAAAAATCAATCATTAATTATTTTGACTGTATGACTGAGAGGACATATTTCTCATAAACCGTTTGCCATATTGTGTAATAAAAATGTTACCTACGGATTGCTTAGGCATCAATAATGAAAATAAATTCTAGTTAGAGTAACAATATATCTGGATGTGACATAGGTAGGAAATACTTGTGTATTATGGAAAACAGAGGTAAGGATTTAAATTATAATTTGATCGAATATATTAAAAACATATGACTAAACACTTTATTTAAAATCTCTCCAAGAAACTAGTTTTTAAAATATCAGTGAAATAACTACAGACATTACTTTCCTCATGTGACTTCATTGTTTTCGATAGTTATTCTGGCCTTTGACTTGGTACTATACAATGAGTTTTATTTCAATAGAATTTACGAATTGTGGTTGAAAAAGCATAGTTCCTGAAAATTTCCCCAAATTATTTTGAGCCCTTTTCGAAATATGACTCTCAATCAACTCAAAACAAAAATGTCAAATGCCAAATCAAAATAAAATAAGGATTTCTAAGTATTTTAAAATGAATTTTATTTGCTTTTTTAAAAAACCTAATTTCAATCAATTACGATTATATCGAGTTACTGACAATAGAAATATAATTAGAAGTTTTATTTAAATGAGAAATAACTTTAATAGAATTAGTCATAGTGAAGCCAAAAAACGAATCAATGTTTCCTTTGCAGATTATTTTCTGAACCTTGTAACGTGCTGCTACCTAAGGGGAACAGTTTGCAATACGTTCTTTACAGTATCTAATCAAATAGTTTGGGGAAATTATCTTGTGTAGTGCTGGAACCTGGAAGTGTTTTTCGTAACTACCCCCCCCCCTCCCCCAAGGCGTTTAACGACAAAGAACATTGTAGTTATCATCGAGTTATAAAAAAAGGAAAAACAGAAAATGAAATAAATATAAATAACCCTTGAATACCTAATATTTTCACTGACCTCCAAGAACTAGAGTTGGCCATGAGAGATCTAATTGGAAAAAAATTGGGCTTAACAAGACTTCGTGAAACAATGTGAAGATGTAAGATCAACATTAGGTCATTCGGGATTGCGAAGGATATACTCCCTAAAGGATTTACAATACAACAGGATTATTTTCAGTGCATCATAATTATTTTTAATTGTCCCATTTCAATTTTATTGTTTTGCTTATTGCTTTTATACTTCTAATAACTTTTCTGCAACCTTTTATATTTTGAAACAAAACTTTAAACTAATAATAAACTTATATTGTTTACACTGATGACCGATGGTACTTGATAGAATTCCATTTTTACAAAAGAATAATAAACTTACTTATTTTAAATCCGTATAATGTGGACTTTGCTTTTCTTCTTTTTTTGTTGTTGTAAGATTGCTGTATAGTGACGTCACGTGAGTTATGGTGCTCCTAAGGTTATATAAAATAATAAAATAGAACGATACACGTATAATAACACAAGTCTTCTTTTACAGACTTATTTTTATACCTAGTATCGTGCTGATACCTATGGGGAATATTCTCTATTACATGCTTTAAATCTACTATCGAACCAAATAGTTTGTAATATATACGCTGTAGGTCACTGGCATCTTTTCTTGATTCTATTATTTATAATACTAGAAGTATGAATATATCTATTAGAAAAAAAATAGTATACTCTCTTATAATTTTAGTATGTAGCTATAGAGTGCTAGACTATTGCTCATTCACATTATGTTTCCCTCTTCTGAATGGTGTTTACACCATGTAAAATACTTATTTTATTCCTTCTGAAGTTGACTAAATAATTGCATTTATTTTTTGAATTGATATAGATTACGAAATAATTTAATTTATTCCTTAAGTTGTCGTTTATTTAATAAAATGAAATAAAAAACAAAACAAATAATCAAATACAAGATAGAAACACAAAATTTAAAGTACTAACACTACTAATGCTTCATTAGGAATATTTTACATCTGAACTTCCAGCAACAAAATATTTTAATGTGAAATTTTGAAATTTCTTTCTGTTTTTTTTTTTGTTTTTTTTTTTAAACTTGTTAATCCTTACTACTACCCTCTTAGGTGTCATCACTTTTTGAAAAGGAGAAGAAAAATGAATAAAATATCACCTCTATCTCTCAAATAATGTAATAGTGTCAGGCTCTGAGGAAACTAATAATAGGTCAAGAAAGACAACATGACTACTGGTGTAAATACTGGTATGTTCCCTTCGGTTTTCTACTCTCTTTTTATTTCATGTGTGTTGATTTTAGGCTTAAAGTGGACCGAATTTATTGCCATAACGTAAACTGCACACACTTCTGGCATATGTAATTCGTAAAAGTTAAGTGCTTTTTGTATGTATTTACTCATTATTAGTCCAAGATGATATTGACTACTATAGTAACATTATAATTATGTAAGCAGTAATTTGTAGATTTTTGAGAATATAAAAAACAGGTATATTCGAACTACTGTAAAGTCAAATTCGAACTTATCACTCAAAATTTATAAACCGTACAATCCGTAAAATGTATACGGGATACAAATTTAATCACATGCAAATTTATTAAAAACAAAGATAGAGACTGGAAGTTGGGATTTTTTCAATTTAATGGTCTCTTTGAGAACATTTGTTTTCAACTAATTTTGGATAAACATAAGTCATCAAATCATGGTAATTTAAACCTCTTAAACGTTACATGAAAGGCATGAAATGATTCCTAAATCAATATAACGTATACCTACAAATTTAAAATGAAAAGCGCTGTTTAAAATAAAATAGCACAGGGTGTAATGAGGTGTAAGTAAAATGTAATTTATGACTGAGTGAAATTTTAAATTTATTCTATAAACTTAAATCTTAATTATACTTTTCCATTAAAAGCAATATCTAGAGATAAGAATTCCATTTTGGTTTATTGATTAAAGCGTTAAAGTCTTTATACCTTTTTACATTGTCTTAGGTTAAGATGTTTTTCAATTATGATAAGTCTTATAGTCTTTAAGGTCTTGTGAATTGCATGGAAAGGTTTTGAAAAGAACCATATTTTGTGACAGACAGATTTAAAAGTAAAATATATTGTTTATGTACATGAAATACTAAACCTTCAATGTTTATTTAGTGTTTAGTATTATAAATGTTAAAATTCATTAGTACTATCATCCACAGTGTGTTGAACGCTACTCAATCGTAAAAATTACCACCCGCCCTTTGTAAAATTCGGAGAACTCGTAGACAAAAGACGGACACGCTCTGCCATTTTGTTTACCTTCCTGCACTTCGGCTAAGCTCAAAGTTGAACCGTTATTACCGTACTTGAGCTCGCGTCGTATATTTTACGAAATAGTAGTGTTTGCGAAAGTTTTAACTATTAAGTGTTTGAATGTTTTTTTTTGTAAATTATTGTTTTTATATTGTTAGTTTTTAGTGTTGTAAATAGTTTATTGTGTAAATAGTGATTTTAGAGTTCAAAGTGTTTGATTTAGCTACTAAGTGTATATTAATCACTGCAAGGAATGTGATTCTTAGTGAAGACAGGACTCTAATTTTGGCATTTTTGGCATTCTACCTAATGAACTTATTGTAAATGATTTTTCTCTTTTTATATAAATTAAAAACTTATAAATGATGTATTTTATGAATATCCTATTAATTTTTCCAATAAAATAATATTTAGATTTTTTTAGATTTTTTTTCCAGATTAATTATTTTTCTTAAACGTACTTGTAGTGGTGGTAAAAGAAATTTTTTTACAGTTAAAATATGTAAGAATTCATTGTTAAATATTTTTATAAACACTTAAGAACAATAAAGGATTTAATATAAATAATAGTCAACGCTAAAGTAAACTTTAAAAAATAATAATAAAAATAAAAACAGAATATAGTAAAATTTACGAATGAATAGTGATCACGTAACAATGAACTAAGAGTAGTAATCTACGGTTATTATTATTTGTGGTTTTTATATTTAATTTAGTAGAATAAAAAGACGATGTACGCATAAACAGAAGACAAATTAAAACTCTAAAATAAATCAATATTGTGAGTTGCATCAAAACGTGGAAGTATGTTAACATTTTCGTATTTGGGTAAACTTATTCTTACTCCACGAAATAAGCAATTTTGTTCTTATGTTCTATGCAATGTTAACTTTTCTTATGGTATCAAAAATAAAAATTGTTTTATATATTCCTAAGATAATAAGAGTTAGTAGCATTTCGAAAATACTAGGTGTTTACTTTAAACTTATAGATGTATGGTTCAGAATTGTATTTGATCTCCAAGTAATTATTTCATCTGTGGAATATCCGTCAAAATATTTAAATCTTTAAGTAATCTCACTTACATTAGCTAAGATAACGTAAGGGAAGATCTTACCATATACATGATAAATAAGACGATCTGGAGATTAAAAATATAGAAATATTTACGCTGCGAAATTAGATCGTAGATATATATATATATATATATATATATATATATATATATATATATATATATATATATAGATCTTAACTACAACAAAGTACGTATCATATTCATCCACAGTAGTTTTAAAACTAAAACTCATAAATATGCATATAGAAATAATCCTCCAATAATTACTATAATTTTGGAAAAAGAAAGATTCAAAATTTTGCTTATGTATATACTACATTTTTGGGCTATAATTATGTTAGTAATAACTTTTTTGATATTTCATTTCTAAAATTTTGAGGTTGATAATATTTATGGAGAAGTAGAAAATAACTAAACATTGGATTGGGATGCAATTGATTTAATTCAAGTATACATAAATATTGAGCTTGACTTCTGAGATAATATTATGTAGAACAAAAACTCGATCACAAGATCTCACAAAAACTACGTTTAATTTACCAAACGCGTCTCCATCCTAGGTGATACATGAGCTCGCACAACAAAACTATAACCCTATGAGTTAAAGTAAAACTACATGAGTTATAGTTTTGTTATTGTAGCTCATGTATCACTGAGGATGACGACTTTGTAGTTGAAACGCGTTTGATTGAATAAACGCAGTTATTGTGAGATCTTGTATTCGAGTTTTTGTTCTACTTAATTCATGTAGTTCATTAAAGACAGTTTATTCGATTTTTTAGTTTATGTCTTAAACTGAAAAATTATATGAAATTATTTTGTGAAGGTAAAACAAGTTACAGTAAACACTAAATATTTTACAATGATGTTTTCAGTTTGTAACAGGTTGAGAAATTTATCCTTGAATTATTTACATCTATCAAACCTTAAGGGTGTGGTTATAGGGGATCTAAAAGGGTCAAATTGTCTTCGTATTTTATACACATGTACAAGTTTGTATACCTTAACAACCTAGTACAACATTGTGTCTCTTGTGAGACGAATAAATTCCAAAGCCATTAAAATTTCTGTTTTCTTTATTTTTTTAACCTATGTGTTATAAATACTCATGTCGATTTGTGTTAAGTGGTTTTTAAAGAGTGATTGCATAAATCCCCATTTAATAAAATACATATTGTATTACGTACTTTTAAAATATGGAAAGTAATTGATGATATTGATAGTTTTGTGATAACTATACCGAGCTGGTTTAATCATGCTGAAATTTATATGAATGTCAATTAATTATCAAAAGTTCACAACTGAAAACAAATAAATTGTACATAAAATATACGATAAACTGAAATAGTTTGTAGTATTGTCTTGTTAATGTATAAATCCTTTTTGCTGGTTTTAATCAGGGAGAGTTTGATTTTCTGAAGTTTTTATAAGCTAATATGGGTATTGTGTGGCGGACCATCCTAGAGTAAGGGAGTCAGATATTTGTGTGGGGCATTCCAAACTGTCTTTTACTTCCTGTTTAGTTCACTGGAAATGAATATCTCTAATTGGGTCTAGGATATGAATAACTATTCTTACTATCATATTATCTAGAATGAATTACTAAAACTTATTATTGTAAAAGACTAGGGAAACGGCTCAATTCCATGTTTTCATGGTTGAAACAACATCCTCACCCCAACACCGATTTTCAAATAATTAGGTTGTGTTAATGTACTTCCATTTTTAACAGCAAGTATTATGTTATGTATATAATAAGTTATCATAATATATAAGAACATTTAATCTAAATCAAATTTTAATACTTCTTGTAAATCATGTTACCCTTGAGCTAACACGCCACAATTTAAACGCTTAATTATACCGAGTACAAGTATGATAATTCCGAAGGTCTCTACCTGGATCTATAAATTTTTAAGTAGTTTTTGGTTTGGTCTCCCTCATTCATCTTCCTCATTCATCTTCCTAATCAGTCTCTCTTGATAAACACTATACTCTTTATACTCTAGCTTCATAAAATATTTCCTGGATCGCTTGTGTTTCGAGGAACAGAATTGCCCTATCCCTACCGAAGTCCTGACCACACGCTTTGTGACACGTATCTGTGGGGACTGTAAAGAGAATAGTGCTTTACACCAGTTGCAAAATGCCTGCAACATACATACAAACCATCTGTTCTTGGGGAGGTTACCCATGACCAATGTAACAACATGGTCACTGCAATGATTAGGCGAATGTAGTATGTTGTCAATAAATGGAGGGAAACTTGTGGAACATATAACTTAACATTGCTGTGTTATTGATAAACTTATTTATTTCTCAGATATCTTTTTTTGACACACCCATGACTCATATTCCAAGAAAGGGATTCTCTTCAGACAAATTATTAGATGCCCTAACATGTATTGTAATTCATTGTCAAAATAAATCTTGTAGCAACATTTGTATGCCAGTTGACCGTTTGTGTTATTCTTCCTTGCTAAGATTCTAAAAACAGATGCAATATCGATCTATTATCTAACTGAATTCCTCCGAAAAATTTACAATTGATTATAACGTACGACACAAAATAGCTGTTATAAACACAAGAGAGTTATAAAACATGTACATTTGCATACATTATTTCACCTCTTGTAACTTCTACTATGGCAGCTGTTTTTAGTTTTACCAACAATAGTTTACCTACTTACTAATTAAATTGAAATAAAATCATTAACTGTCCATTTTATAAACTGCACAGAAAGATGAGAGTCTTATAAAAGTTTATAGAGGAAAGGTTATGGTTAATGTAACACATCCTATTTCATTTTCCAAACGATACATCCATATTCACCTCTGTCACTTTCAAGCAACCGTTCTGGTATTGTTAACGTTCTTTCTTTCCCGCTCGTTGTTATCACTGGACAATACTCCACAGGCAATTTCAGATATTATGCCTTTGGGTGTTTTAGACAATGAAACAATAAAAAGAAAAAACTAACAGCAAACTAAGTAGTAAATAAAGTAAATGGTAATTTTATTACATTTTTTTTAAATATTCCAAATATGGAAATCTGTGCTATCGATATAAAACAACAACAAAAAAATAAAAATATCCTTACATGAATGCATAATATAATTACAAAACTACTGTATCGATAGTAAAACTTATAATGCATAGACAATTAGCTAAAACCCGTGTAGGTGAAATAGAAATTGTGTGAAACGAGATTTGTTAACTACCGTAAGTACTCGTACATGTTGTACACTGTAACTAGAATTGCAGTTTCTCAAACAGTGATGATATACTAAACTAAATGAAAGTATTTAATAAAATAATTAATATTTGATAGCTAGTTATTGACTGAAGTCAACGTTCATCAATTATGAAGAATGCAACAGAAATGAAGTACGGTATGTTAGAAGCAAAGTCTAAACCTCCGTGCACTTTTTAGATAATTCATTTAAGAAATGTAACAAAGTAAACATAAAGAATTTGAAACCAACTATAATATATTCGGGTAACAACTTGTTGACTGGAATAAAACGTAAAGAGTGATTAATAGTGTCAGGGTAATAGTTCAGTGAAATTATAATTTTAAAGTGTTGTATCAATTAAGTGCATTTTTTAAAAATCTTTTTGATTTTATGCATAAAGATGAGACGGCAACTAATTTTGTTAGTTTTTTTGTGCATGGCTTCGCGAGAAAAGTGGCAAAAATCGCATTGTTGACGTTTTTCGAGTGCATCGCTTCACTATTTATTTAATATCTCCGGCACCAGGGGGTCGTGGAAAAATTAAAAAAAATGGAAAATGACCATGATGAAATAGACTATCGATACATAAGGTAGGATTACTTAAATAAAATCATCCTAACCCCAAAACACCATTTCTCGCACTTTTTTTTTTTACTTAATTAGCGAGATTTTAAAGGAAAAATGGTTGACATTTTTTCAAAATTTGGGAAAACATGTATTTTCTCAAATTATATTTTTGGTAAATAATAATAAGAAAAATATATATTTTTTTAATTTATATCATGAGTTACCGACACAAAAATACATGTTTTCCCAAATTTTTTAAAAATTTCAACCATTTTTCCTTTAAATATCGATAATTAATTAAAAAATAAAAAAGTGCGAGAAATGGTTTTTTGTGGGTTAGGATGAATTTTTTAAGTAATCCTACCTTATGGATCGATAGTCTATTTCATCATGGTCATGTTCCATTTTTTTAAATTTTTCCACGACCTCTGGTGCCGGAGATATTAAATAAATGGTGAAGCGATGCACTCGAAAAACGTCAACAATGCGTTTTTTGCCACTTTTATCGCAAAGCCCTGCACAAAAAAACTCACAAAATTAGTTGCCGTCTCATCTTTATTCATAAAATCGAAAAAAAAATATTAAAAAATGCACTTAATTGATACAACACTTTTCACCACCATTTTCGTTTTATTTCACTGTACTATAAGAAGAGAACCACAATTGGTCAAGAATATCTGATTGGAAAGGTGAATAACAGAAACCTTTAGCGATAAGGCTACTTGAAGAATGCTTGGATCAAGCACGAAGACCTCTTAATTGTCACATTCATAGTCTCTAGTCTCTACAAACGAGCCCTTGAGGGAGTGTTATATAAAAGGTAATAAATTTTGATTTACAATAGATGACCTACAATATTAGATTTTCAACCAAATAAAATAAACCTTACTAGTATTAATAGGATCAAGGTGAAAACTACTTAATTAATACAAAATCGATGTGGGGATGTGGATGTTTTGTTACGATAATCTATTCATAAAGGCGGAGAAATAAGAACCGTTTACCCAATTCACAATAATAGTTAGTCTTAGTAATCCATTCTTGATAATTAGAATTTAAGAAAAGTAAGTGTTATTCCAAAGCCTTGTAGAAACAAAGTAGGGACATTTATTTCCTGTGCAGATAACTCGACATACACGCAAGCAGATAATTAAGATACTTTTACCCAATCCACAATAATAGTATGTCTTGGAAATCCATTCTTGAGAATGGGAATGTAAGAAAAATAAGTCATATTCCAAAGCAAAGTAGAAACAAAGTAGGGACATTTATTTCCTGTGCAGATAACTCGACATACACGCAAGCAGATAATTAAGATACTTTTACCCAATCCACAATAATAGTATGTCTTGGAAATCCATTCTTGAGAATGGGAATGTAAGAAAAATAAGTCATATTCCAAAGCAAAGTAGAAACAAAGTAGGGACATTTAGTTCCTGTGCAGATAACTCGACATACACGCAGGCGGAGAATTAAGATGCTTTACCCAATCCGCAATAATAATATGTCTGAGTAATCCATTCTTGAGAATGGGAATGTAAGAAAAATAAGTCATATTCCAAAGCAAAGTAGAAACAAAGTAGGGACATTTAGTTCCTGTGCAGATAACTCGACATACATGCAGGCGGAGAATTAAGATGGTTTTACCCAATCCACAATAATAGTATGTCTTGGAAATCCATTCTTGAGAATGGGAATGTAAGAAAAATAAATCATATTCCAAAGCAAAGTAGAAACAAAGTAGGGACATTTAGTTCCTGTGCAGATAACTCGACATACATGCAGGCGGAGAATTAAGATGGTTTTACCCAATCCGCAATAATAGTATGTCTTAGTAATCCATTCTTCAGAATTGGAATGTAAGAAAAATAAGTCATATTCCAAAGCCTTGTAGAAACAAAGTAGGGACATTTAGTTCCTGTGCAGATAACTCGACATACACGCAGGCGGAGAATTAAGATGCTTTACCCAATCCGCAATAATAATATGTCTGAGTAATCCATTCTTAAGAATTGGAATGTAAGAAAAATAAGTCATATTCCAAAGCCTTGTAGAAACAAAGTAGGGACATTTAGTTCCTGTGCAGATAACTCGAAATACACGCAGGCGGAGAATTAAGATACTTTTACCCAATCCACAATAATAGTATGTCTTGGAAATCCATTCTTGAGAATTGGAATGTAAGAAAAATAAGTCATATTCCAAAGCAAAGTAGAAACAAAGTAGGGACATTTTTATTTCCTGTGCAGATAACTCGACATACACGCAGGCGGAGAATTAAGATGGTTTTACCCAATCCGCAATAATAGTATGTCTTGGAAATCCATTCTTGAGAATTGAAATGTAAGAAAAATACGTCATACTGTATTCCAAAGCCTTGTAGAAACAAAGTAGGGACATTTATTTCCTGTGCAGATAACTCGACATACACGCAGGCGGAGAATAAGATGGTTTTACCCAATCCGCAATAATAGTATGTCTCGGAAATCCATTCTTGAGAATTGAAATGTAAGAAAAATACGTCATACTGTATTCCAAAGCCTTGTAGAAACAAAGTATGGACATTTATTTCCTGTGCAGATAACTCGACATACACGCAGGCGGAGAATTAAGATGGTTTTACCCAATCCGCAATAATAGTATGTCTCGGAAATCCATTCTTGAGAATTGGAATGTAAGAAAAATACGTCAACTTCCAAAGCCTTGTAGAAACAAAGTATGGACATTTATTTCCTGTGCAGATAACTCGACATACTCGCCGATCGTTTGAAATGCCCCTCAAAAAAGCCTGACTATCACGTTCCCTCAAAAAATAAACACTTTAGCTTAGAAAAGGGTACAGGAAGTCAATTCAATCGAAACGTGCACTAAGTAATTATTATACACTCACTAGACAATAATAAATGACTGCTCCAGTTTAGTTTGTAAAGTATAAACAGGATATTTTTCTTCAGTTTTGAACTTTAGGATTGGTTTTAATCGTATATAGGTCGGGTTAATCTACCAGGTGTTATGTCACACTAAACTTTTAATGTAATCAATTCGTTTTCATATTCTAGAAACTACATATTATTTGTAAATTTTAATTCATTTTGTTAATCTTAAAAAAAAAAGTAATAGTATAATTAAATATTTTTACACAAAGTTATAAAAGAATCAAACCATACATTTTATGTTGTAATTGTAATAGACGTCAAAGCATAACAAGGAAAATTACTTAAAGTACTAAGCGCTGTTTTGGAATTTAAGTTTCACAAGAGAGTCAAAGTTGTGTATGGAGTTGTTAAGGTGTACAAACTTGTACATGTATTTATAACACGGCGACAACTTGACCCTTTTAACTCCACTAAAACAACACCCTTAAGGTTTTCTACTTGTAAATATTTCAGCGGTGAAACTCTCTACAACTCTGTTACTATTTGGAAACATCCTTGTACAATATTTATAGCTTTCTTGCTTTTGTTTTACAAAATAATGTCATATAAAATCACAGCTTTAGGTTTAAAATGTAATTATATTGATTGTTAAATTACTATCTTTCAAAAATTAAAGGAAATAATTCAAATGCATCCCAAACCGTTGAGTAGTCATATATCTAGAATTTAAAATAACAAATTAATTGTCAACATGATGCTAGTTGACAAACATCATTATTACTTAATTCGGGGCCTTATAAGAACATTAGTTTTCCAAATAGCTCAAGAGGGGGTGTAAAATAGAAGTTGGGCGTAATTTATAAACATTTTGAATTTAGGTTCGTGTTTTAAACCAATATCACCGCTTTTTTACGCCTGTTTTAGTTTTAAGTCGGTTTCCGTTAACGTAAAGCTAAGTTATAACATTACGCCTGTATGTTGGCACCCGTGTGTGTTCGCGCTTGGTAAAAATACCGTTAGCATTTTTGTTTACTTATTATTACAATTACTCTTATTGATCTATGAAGCATAAATGTTTTGTATTTACAAAATTTATTTATACCATTATTTTTTACGTTATTTGTATTTTCTCAGTATAGTATAAGTAGTATAGAGAATGTTATGTGATCAGTCGAGTTATGGTGACACATCCGTTTTGAGGTCCAGTGAATTATAATTTTGGAACCATGTCTCTCGTCTACCGTCTATACATAACAACTTAAATTCCTTCATGTTCAAGTTCATGTTCGCTACTCCTTCATGTTCAAGTTGATTACGTAAACTGAACTTATACCTTTCGGCAATAAAAGATGGTTTAGGATACAAATTATTTTGTATAATTTGCACTAGTTCGTTATAAGGTTTAGTGCCAGGTTTTTCAGGTGTACATAGGTCGCGTAAAAGATTAAATGTTTTAATGCCAGCAACTGTTAATAAAGTGCAAACTTTCTTTTCTTCCTTAATGTCATTACATTCGACAAATAATTCGAATCTTTCAATGTAAGCAGCCCACGTTTCACTGGCAGAATCAAATTGAGTCATTGACCCTATTAAAGCCATTTTTAGGTTATGGATAGAGTTTAGGCCTACTGTAAAATCATGTAACAATGGAACTAACTGTTCAAGTTCATCATCACAAGTCATAATAACATAATTTAAAGTTTATGTCAAAATTTAATGTTTAATTTAATGTTTATAGCACAATGTAACACGTTCAACACAGTTCAAAATTTTAGGCTAGACCTGAATTATTTTCCGGTTTTAAACATACCTTTCTATGCTTAAGATTCAATGTTAGTTAAATAATAACGTAATATTTTAAAAAAAGTTTGATGAAATGCACCTTGCTACATTATTCATACGTGTTGTCAAAACTTACATAACCTCAACACAATAACTTTATCCTCGTCGCCAATGTAGTGTTCTCACCGAGTGATGTTTAACCATACTTCTGATGATCTATGATGTGAAGGATGAAGTCAGATACGAAATAAAACAAACTCTTAAATATTATATCAGCATGGCTCAAGTCGGACATCTTAGAATTGGAACGGTCAGCCAGGAACAGTGGAATAGCCGGAAACACACGGTTACGACAGGTTCCGTTTCATTATAGGAATGCCATGGTTATTTATTATATCAACTATGTATATACTACAGTAAGGATGTAAGATAATCTGTAGACGAACCTAATAATATCATTATTAGCAATATAAATATAAAATAATAATAAAGGAAATAAAATATGAAAACGTTTTGTGGCAGTTGTAAAGTACTGCAATGTATCCACAGATTTACCAAGCGTGATGACCACAAAGTATAAAGGGAATTAAAAATGTGTTACAGTATCCTCAAGGTAGGAATATGTCTGGGGTGGAGAGGTAACGATAGCGGTACATCCCCAATAAAATAATATAGACATCAAATGCTTCTATATAAATAATTACCCTACTTCCGTTTCTGTTATCGGCGTAAATAAGAATAAAACGTTTACAAAACACTGTCACAAAGTTGTAACTTTAGGAATTAAATGTAGGTAAACAGTAATTTTTTGTACCTAGTTTTCTTGGAATGGATTGTACCGTTAAGTCAGGCTAGGGAAGTAGGTAGAAGGGAGGACACACCCCTTACACCAGAAACAATCCTAGTCTGAGGCTACTGTAAATGCAAAGGATAGATAATGTCGTGCTGCCTATTGAAATAAATTTAGCAATTATATGTTTTATTAAATTTAACAACCAATTTAGCATAATGTAATTCAAACAGGTAAATCGTTGTATAATTTACGTAAGAATCCTATTTTACTTGTTGCTCGTTTGTTTTCCAGTCGCAAAATAAACATTGGGAATAGCAATTAAAAAACAATAATAAGTTCACATGAAAACATGTGACCCTCACATAATATATAGGAGTCAGGATTGAAAGAGCACAACAGCTGTTCAAAGCGTTTCCTGGTAGAAAAAGTAAAAGAGGAGGATTTATCACAAAAGTAAAAGAAGAGGATTTATCACAAAACTAAAAGAAAAAAAAATAAGATCTATCTGGAGTACATTTGGAATACTATAACTGTACTCCTTTATTGTGATACATTGAGGACATGTTGAAGTAATTAAATAAATATTTTGCCAATTTTATTTTTGAATAACAACAAAAGTCTCACTGGTAAGACGTCAGTTTTGAAAATAAATAGATTTGCAATAAACTTTTGATTATAATAAAAATGCAGTTTAATTACTTAAGGTTGTGTCAAGAAAGAAAACTATCACATTTTAAGACAAGAACGTAGGTTTTGATTGTATATTAATTGTATGACTTTAAAAGTAGCGATAGTTCACATTATTTGGTGGACACTCTGTATAGTGTGGAGAACACAAGAATGATACTTCTGTTAATATTTTAACAAACGCAAGCTCCTCCGCAGTTTGTTTGCTCTTCCCTGTGGGGTTATTTAAGGGTTGTAAATTCCGACAAACTGCCAGATTTACAGCAAGCTCAGAACTTGTAGCAGGTGCTTTATTCTATGTCGTGTGGTTTTAAAGACTTGAAATTTGGTATAGTGGACTATAATGTCTGCATAAAGATCTCTATTGAAAATTAGAAATATAAAAAAAGAATGTTAAAATGCCGGCCATTTGTACACTTTGTGTTCACATTTCGTGTATTGTTCATCTTGTAAGATACTTAATTACAAAGGAACGTGCATATTAAAATTCTTTATGTAATATAACCTTACATATCTTCGACAACAAATAAAAAGGTCATAGCCAATAATGTATTTTCGAATACTGTCAAATATTCAACACCAATAATTACATATTACCTATATATTTTAACTTTTGTGTAATAACTATACTTTTCACCAACATTTCATTAAAATTGGTGGAGCTGATTATTACTGTTTATTGGGTGTTCTCCCGAAACAAATATTAATCATACAGTTTTCAGTAGAAGGCAATAAGTTTTGTAATGACGTTATGCGATAGATTTGTTACGATATTATTAAAATTTATTTATTTTAATTCGACTTTTTTGTAAAATCTCCTCCATCAATACGAAATTTATTTTACTGCATTTCACTATAAAACCCAAAGTTTCTGGATTATCGCTGCAGACAGACTTACAAGAAACTTCAAAATTGTTTTGAATTTATCTAAATAATTTCGTCCAATTACATTATATATAGAAAGAAAATATAAAACTATACAAAATTGTGAGAAGTATTGTCCAAAATGAGATAGTAAATTTATAAAAAATATTAATAGCAATCTGCAATATATTGCGAAATCAAGGTTGTAACTCTGTGCGGCATGTACACACAGGTTGTTGTATCAGTGCCAATTTTATACAGCGAAAATACTTCATACATACAATAAGTTGGCGGTGAAAACACCGTAGCTTAAATCTTGATATATGTAAAAGTTTCCATTCAGGTAATAATTTAGTGCGGAATTGTTCGTTGAGTTCAAGCAAACAAACACAGTATTTTCGTAGTAAGATCATGAGTACGTAAGCGACGTCGTTTTATCCTACAACAACTTTATTGAAAAAGGAATTCATCAAGGGTTTGATTTGAATATGTAACTAACAGTAATGAATCTCACTAAAATATCAGTAGGGCCTAATTGATTATTCTAAGATAGTAATATAATTACTCAAATATTGTGAAAACATTAACTATTCCTAAGTGTTCTGTTAGTTACGGGGTTTAAGGTGTAGCTTAAATGATCAGTATGTGAGATCATGGTTTTGAATTCTAGACACAACGATTTTACAGTTTGGTATTTCTAAAATGTGACAAAGTAAAGAGAATGCCAACAGTAAATAATCGGAGGTTGGCTTGAGGAATTGAATAGTATAAAGCTGAACAGTACTCATATATTTGGTTAATTATCTCTTTGTATACTGTATGTAATAAATTTTATATCTGCTATCATACCTACTAGAATATATTTTTTGTTGTAACAAAACACATTTTATATCTAGGTCAAGAAGAAAGAACTCAACACTCTCCCCTGTTTCAGTTTTCCTTTACTCTTGGGTAATGAATCTGAGCAGTATTTTTTATATTTAAAAACATTATGAAATTTACGCACCTTTATAATGCATAAGTAGAGGGAATACTCTTACCCAGAACTAGGTTAATTATTGTAGCTCGTGTATCACTGAAAACGGAAAATTTGTCGTTGAAAAAATAAACATAATATTTGTGAAAATTTGTAGTCATGTTTTTTCCCCCTCACAAGCATTCAATCTCACAAGTCAAAGAGATGGAATCATACTTTTATTCAGGCTTTTTCTTTGTTAAATACTTAATAATTTCAAGGTTGAATAAAATTTTTATTTTATTTGTCTCTAGAATATTTATTTAAAAATATGATACTTCTATTACTTAGTTTTACAAATTGCTTTTCTTCTAAATGAGGATTAACACAAAATGCGAATTCATACAAGAATTCCAAGTTATTGTGCAACTTAAAATCAAGAATAAACGTTAACCTCTAACTAGATATGCATTAGATGATATTAAAACGAACGGTTAACATTATATATAGTGAAATGTTATGTAAAGAGTATTGAAACGACGATATGTAATTTGCTAAATTGTCCATTATTATTATTATTATAGGTTTATTTTAAGCATGATTTATCTTTTTGTTTAATATCCAAACGTAGGAAAATAAAGAGGTTTCTTCTCTTGTTAGACTCAAGGATATCAAATTCATTTTACGAAGCAATTAATATTCACTAAACAATTAAATCCATCATTTGTGCTGGTAATAAATCTGAATTATTATTTATTTCTTCAATTACTTAGTTAGAGAACAAAAAGACTGGGAATTATTTACGCCTCCCAAATATTTCTTCAAAAACAATAGCTAGTTCGCTTCATGTTTATCTGTAAATTATTGTCATAGTGAATGTGTATTGTATGAAACAAAGTGATTTCGTTTTAAAAATAATATAATACTAACACTGATGCGTGACACATTATTTATAGTATAATAGTTATATGGAACAGGAGAAAAACTGATAAAAATATCTGTTATCAAAGAATATTCATATCTTTATTTTAGAAAGTTAAATTTGATTTATTTTTAATATTTAAGTTTCACAATTATTATTAACATTATGAAATAAGTGAAGGACATCTTTATTTTGATGGTGGTGGTTACGTTATTATTCGATTTAATTATCGCCTTTTCCTAGCTTATTCTTTTGACTAAACCCCAATCTTTACAAAAGCCATTTTTGCTGAGCAATTAGAACTAAAACTGAGTTATGAGAATTAATCCAATATATATGACGTACACTTGTAAACTTATAAATAGCAAGGAAAGTCACTTTTCTAAATTTCCTGGAACATTCAAAGTTCACGAATGCGTAGATAAACGGATTCATTTAGGTTTTATTACTCCATCAAAGAAATTAGCCGAATATAATTACCTATTGAAACACGAAATTAAGCTTAACACATCCCTCCAAACATAACAGTTCGTTTGAGTTCTGTAGATGCGCTGCAATTTCTGAATTCTTAACGTTCGACCACAATCGTTATTTTAAGACATTTGTTTCTTATCGGATTCTGTTAATCGAGATTCTTACAGCTGTTAAGGAAAAAAACTAATCTATTGATTACTGTTAATACATATGTTTTACACTAAAACAAAAAATGTAATCAACATATTTGATAGCCTCTATTTTATTCGATCTTGCAATATTGCCGTTTGTGTAGAATAATCTGTCTTTATCTCTAACCTTCTTGATTTGTTAATAAATACTAAAACACGTGAGTTTGATTAGTATAAAAATGATTTCAGGAAGTTTGTACTAGTTATCCGGTACATTGATTTATTTAGATTTAATGTTAAATTGCTAAACGCTAAGGAAGTATACATTACAGTTAGATGTATGACAATTTATTACAAACTAATATATCTCAAAACAAATAGTACATGTAAGTTTACGCAAGATTTGATAAAATAATTCAAGATCCTTTATATAAAAATGGATTGAATAAACATTGATTTCCTTTTATTCACTACAAACTATCAGCTTTTACGATTAATTTTAAATTTTCAATCTTGATTGATTTCAATTGTACATAATATTTCGTTGCTCATTCGATGGTCATAACTAATTCAATTTCACAGGTTGATAATTTTAATCCATTCGTTCCAGAACTAACAGGATTATGTTTGAATAAAGAAATCAGTAATCGAAAGCTATAAATGCACGCAATAGAAGACAATACACGTTTTAGTTAAAAGAAGTCAAAGTGTTCTCGTCATTCTCATTATTAAAAATATATTGAAATTACATAAATGGAGCTCTTGACAGTTGTACCAATTTTCCTATTGTTAATAATAATACAAAATGAAGTTGTGGGTGCCAAAAAGAGGGTAAGCAAGTTTGGGAAGTTTTAATTTCATTTATTCTGTATATAAACCAAAGTCATTTGAAATAATTACGTCAACTAGTTATTAAATCTATTTACTTTGACTTTTAGCTTGTTTGTTGGTCGTAGATATACAGATCATTATTCAGTATACAATGACCTATAGGATAAATAGCTATTTTTTATTAACCTTAGATAATTGCAACTATTGAAATTACTTTTTTTTTGTTAATACTTTTTTTGTACGTAATATAAAACTTTGCTTACGTAATACATTTAGTTCAATGTAACACAACATAAATTAGATTTATTGTTAATAATTTTAATCTTATATATTTTCACAATTTGCTGTGAAAATTATTAGGTGATGTAGGTTATAACTTCTATTATTTTGTATTGTTTAGATAAAAACATCTAGTGGTATTATATTAAATGCAGTTTTGCAAGATGGACATATTGAGGGCATATAGATAAGATGTTATTTCTGTCGCTGTTTCAAAATTTCAACCACTATTTTATAACTACAATGTGCAAATTGTAGCTATGAAGTGTTAAATACCACTGTTGGCTCAAAAATATTTAATTATGCCACAAATTTATATACATTCGCCCAATGTCAAGAAAGACATAAGTTATCCCAATGAAAATGCATGTGTTTTTTTACCGATGAAAGGTATGTTTATGTAAAGGATTTTATTTTTAAAGTAGATCGAATGAAGTATCAATTTCGTATTAATATATTTTTTAAATAATACGTGCTTTATAAACTTCCTATTTTTTGTATATTAAGTTATGCTCTTTTATCCTTTCATTTGGAACGTTTTTATCCAAATAAATTTATTGTAGGTTTAATATAAAACTTATATATATATATATATATATATATATATATATATATATATATTTATTTATTTATTTATATATAAAATTAACAATTTTGTTTTTGTAACTATTAAATATTATCATCTAAAGGGTTTTGCAAAGGATTAATATATGATTGCATTGGAGAAGAATATAATAAAATAATAATATTTAAATATTTGTTAAAATTCACAAGAACTCACTCAATTTCACAAGACATTCGACTCTCTTCCGATCGACATCTACATATCATACATTGTGTTCATTAACAGATTGTAAATTATTTGGTCAAATGAAGTGTCCAACTATCAATAAAACCAAAAAATTTCAATTCTATATAAGACTGAATATTTTATATTTTATCACCTGTACAACGAATGAAGATATTGACACATTGCCACTGTACTATATCTGTTGGTGTTGTAGTTTCCACTATGTAGTTATAATAATGTGTATTAATCATTCTATAAACGAAAATAATTTCTATTAGATAAACAAAAAGCTTGTAACGAAACATAGTTTGTGATAAAACAAAAACCTCTAATTATTAATTAAAAAATGAACTTAAATCATTATTATTACATCATGTATATTGCTAATGCATAACACAAAAAAAAATTGTTCAACATTGTATGTTACATGGTTATAAACTGAGTTCATTCACAATATAATTTGTGAGATATAATAAACAAAGTAAATAAACAAACCAGCAATAATATTGTTTATTAATTATTAAAAATTAGTTTAATCAAACATCTATTCACTTTCATTATACATTATTTGCACATTTTTGTTCAGAATTAAATTTTCTACAATTTGATGTGTTTATTGGTAAAATAACTAAGTTATCGTTGTCCAAATGTATAAAATGTGTTTTTTACTCCAATTTTTGAATTTCGCACTAATTTTTTTTTCAAAATCTTAATAATTTACAGTTCTGGGACCTGTTTGATTCAATTTATCAGGTCAAAAACCATAAGAAACAATTAAATTTGGCTTTTAATTTAACTTCCACGAAATCCAGGAGACCCTTATTTAACCCAGGTTACAAATTTTGGGCGCAATCTTCTGCTAGCCGTAACTCGCTAACGAAGCATTTCCGGACCTATGTTTATATAACTTTTTTCCTATACTTTTACCTGTAGAATGTTCTCCCAAAGTTTCTGCTTATCTTCGTGAATCACCCTGTATCGGTGGTTCAGTTCCTTTATAATTCAAAGAAATACATTATTGATATCAAATCCTATTTATCTTAAACTTTATCAATTATTTCCTAGATAAAGCTGAATATTATTGTGAAATATTAAAAATTTAAAATAAAAAAAAAAACTTTTTGTCTCTCTAATTTTAAGTATACAGTGTCGGTTGCTCATATCTGTTTCTTCAAGTTACCTGGACCAAAGAAGAAAAAAAATAATTTTCTTTTAAAATGTAAAATTTAAACAGATTTTTTCTGAAAGAAATTCCCGTTAAATTAATCAAACGTACATTTGGATCAATGTTAACAACTAAAATATTTCAAATTTTTAACTTGATAAATGTTAAGCATTTTTTTAAAAATCATACTCTTAAAGTCGTTATTAGATAGTCACTCCAGGTAAGAATAATAGGCTAATCTATTGTTTAAATGTACCAATAATAAATTTTGTTTTTAGATTGTCCAAAATCAGCTACTATCAAACTAATATTTATATTGCTATGATCTTCAACAAAAGTTTGAAGAAAACCGGACCTAATAAATTTAAAAAATTTCATCACGTACAATTTGATGGCATTTTATGAACTTTTTACGATTTTGTTACGTTTGAATAACGCTATTCATTAAAATACATTATTCTGAAGTATCTTGGACGGATTTATATTTAAACTTTGACCAAAGAAACAAAATAAAATAGAATCAAATGATTAATACGACAGAACTAAAGAAATGTGTATACCATAATTAATTTGTCATAGGTTTGGATATTTTAACTCATTTGGTATTAATAAATATCAAGGTGAATAAAGCGTAGTGAGCAGTCGAAAAAACAATGTAATGAAACTTGTAACAGTTTTTAATTTCACGTCACTAAAAATAAATAAAATCTTCCCCACCATCTTTTTTGTTTTGTTTATATGAATGTTCTGTTTTTCAGGGTTACAAAAAGATATAATAAATCAGTATTATTTACATACACTTTATACAATTTATCTTTATGTTATTTTTACAAAAACTTTGTAATCAATGAGTTAGATTATAATATAAACCGTAAATATAGTTTTTGTGATTCCTAATAATTAAAAATGTTTACTGTTCACAAAACAATTGTCTCAAGTAAGAACCTACATCATTTTACAATGAAATGTTAATGTAAGGAATTAATATTAAATAATATTATGTTGTTAAAGTTTACATTTTAATTTTCAGATTACTAAATATCCTCGTTATGACTGCGGTAAGTATTACAAAACTTATATTTTTAATTTTGAAAACTACAATTAATTAATTGAAAAATAATTGCAAAGTTGAATTTGATTTTGAATGTTATTTTAATAAAATATTATTACTTATAAATTTTAAGGGTGAAAAAAGCTTCGTCATTAATTGATTACAATTATAATAGGTAGCCTGTATATTTATTTCATTTTGGTAATTCTATTTTAGCTCTATTCATAATATAATAATATATGCATTAAAAATACCTAAATGGTACATCATATTAGCTGCAACAAAGTACTTTACAAATTTGTATATACAGTACATTAATCCTGTCGAACGGGAACTTTCACTAGATATAGGTTTTTCCCCACGGTTTTACATGCGCCATGTCAGTCAGAAGTATGGTTGTAATTTACCAAAACTCAGTTGTGATGTCTTTCTATCTGAGTTTATAAATAGTTTTATTGATAAAATAAGTTTTATTATTATTATTTTTTAATTTAACACATTTCAACTATCTTATTTTCTTTTTATGTGAATTTAACAATTAAATTGATTATAATAGTTCAATCATCCTCCCCATAAAATGAATTTAAAATTATTTATAAATTTTGATGTAGAATTGGATTTTATTCTCTGTACCACAGACACTTTGAATATCATACAGATTTTAAATTCTTAATTCTATATGATCAATTCTGTGTTGACAGCTGGTGGTTTATTCCCTTACATAAATTATAATTTTAATTGCTCATTGTAATATTTTCCTTAAAATATTAATAGCTTTTTAATTTAATTTATTATTTCAAGATATAATCATGAAGAAAAATAGAATTTTAGTATGGAGAAAAACATACGCCTTTATTACAATTAAAAAAATTGTAAAGGATTATTTTGAAATGTATATCCGATATTTAAAAAGTTACGGTTTACTGAATCTGATATGTTAGTTGGTATTTAAATAAATTATTCTGTATGCCGAGATTAATTGTTAATGCATAACCTGATGTGTTGGAAAAGTACAGTTTCTATGATCTTGGTAAGAATTTTGTGCTCTTCAAAAACACGAACATACTTCGGAAGACATGTGATGTGCATTTGTTTTGTGAGATCAGAATAAAATATACTTACCACAAATGTAGTACTTCCTTAAATTTATTATTCACCTTAACAATGTTCCTATGAAAAGCACACAATCAAACGTAGTCTGCCTGAAATCATCTTTGTCTCTATTACAGAATAGCAGGATTCATTTTATACAATTTTAGACTTCTTAAAATAGTCGTCCATGAACTGTAAGTACTTGAGTAAGGTAGAAGTGAACATCTCCGTATTATTATCCTACGCATTAGTCTTCCTCATTATATATCAGTTTATAGGACCATCCACTTTTTGTCGCCTCACTCCATCTCTTCTGCATTTTACCATTTCTTTTTCTCGCTTCCTTCTTTACGGCACACATAGATTGTGTATCGTTCTCTTGTTCTTAAAGCTTAAGTACACCTCTTCTCTTTCTTAGGCCCGCAAATCTATTGGAAACGTACACGAAAGCACTAATAACGTGTCCATATCATGACACAGTGCGATTGGATGATGTAATCTTCAAAGCTATTAAGTGAGGCCGACATCTACCTTTACCACTATTTTTGCATCACCTCTGTCAACACGTATACTGCATAAAATAACATTGTGTGAAGTACTGTGCTCAACCATCTTCTTTTCTTTCGGATCATTTATATTTGATAAAAACCTTAAAAGACTAGGACAAGAACAAATTTATTTCCACGCCCAAGTATTGCATGTGCTTTTTTCATTTTTATTTTTTCACCATTGAATATGATATGTTTGTTTGAAATATTAGCGAACATAGGTATACATGTTTGGTAGTTGTAATATTTAATATTTGTGAACTTGTAGACGTATTTTTTAATTGATATCCTAGAAAAAATTTGCTAGTTTTTGTACCTGTCAAATTAAACCTACAAAATAAGTGGTAACGAACGAAAATATATTAAAGCAACTATAGAAACATATTTGACTTAACTGATTAAATAATTTGCTTTTCTACAGATCCGAGTGAGAAAAGGGATAGAGTTTCACTTACCATATAACAAGCTTGTGTAAAATATTATAAGTTAGATACTGTTTTATGCCAGAATAACAAAAGTTTTTTAAGCTTTTAAAAGCATATTTTTTACATTTATGGATAAAACATTTTTTTAAATATTTCCTATCGCGAAATTGAATAATTAAAAAGTATTTTAATATATTGTTTTTTTCTGATTTCCGAAGTCTAAAACTATAACTACTCTTTACGACGAGGACCAATTCAGAGATTTATAATTACAACTTATTATGGAAATCTAAGCAGAAAAAAATAATATTTAATACGAAGCTTATACGGTGTTTTATTTAATATTATTTATAATGGCATTCAAGTAGAATTGTTTCCGTAGAGAGAAGTTTTTTTATTTGGGAAAATCATCCCTCAGAAGAATTGAATTTCAGAAGAGATAAAAAAGGAATATATATATATTTGAAAAAGTACTCCTTTGAAATAAATAAATACTCTACCAATTTATGATAACTTGATTGTTAACTTTGAACGTTTAATGAAAGAAGAATCAATTATATATTAAAAATATAACATGTACTACTTGGTTTATTTACAGTATTTGTATTTATTATAGTTTAAAATATTACTATTATTATAATTATTATGATTATTATTATTATTATTATTATTATTATTATTATTATTATTATTATTATTATTATTATTATTATTATTATTATTAATATTATTATTATTATTATGATTAATGTCATTATTATTATTATTAGTAGTAGTAGTAATATTGTTGTTGTTATTGTTTTTGTTGATGCTATTATTATTGCCTTTAAGCTTTTTTACTTCTGTCAGTTTATGTAACATCTTCACCCATTCGAATATAACAAGCTTCTGTAACATCAATGATATCAGCTGTATAAAGTGGTATAATTTTTATTTATAAATTTTGTAATAAGAAGCTAAACATTTACAACACATTTTACCTTATGATAACAAATTTTAATTTTGTATCTGTCTATTCTTTGTTGTCGGCATGTTTGTAGAAATTTAATCACAGAATTGATCTCAAGGACAAGTAGTTTGATAGATAAAATTTGTTGTGTGGTGGATATCCTATGAAATGATCGATCATGGATCAATACATGTAAAGGTTGGTAGTAAAATTATGGTGAAGGTGAAAGTGGGGTAAATATTGATTGTTTTGACGTAAGTTGAAACATCTAAATTTTTTGGCAATGAGATAGATTTTAACTTCTTTTTTCTTCTTTTTTTTACAGCTTGTGGTGAGATAAATAATAAAATATTAAACAAGATAGTTGGTGGTAAAATTACTAAACCACATGCTTACCCTTGGATAGCACTCATCAATTTTGTCGCAGATAACGAAAAACGTATGGGTGCAGGCACAATAATAAACGATTTTTACATACTGACGGTAGCTCATCTTGTAAATGAGTGAGTAAATATTTATTACACAGAAAGATATTGTACAAATTTATTACTAATAAATAATTATTATTGTCAGTAACAATGTAATGCCGTATCCTGCACACAGGAGTCATACTTCCGCTTTCCATACATCCCGCATACCAGACACATGATGCATGCTTATGATTTCCAAATTCCACGTATCAGAAAAGTCATTTCCTCAATCCAGATATAGTAGATAAGGTCATTTACGGATTCCATAGTTACGTTATCGTTTTATGAACTTTGTACTGATTTGTAAGTCAACAACCTTTCCGCAATGAGTTGTTTATGTTTCGATTAGAGGTTTGTAGACCTCCGAATCTTCCTGTTTATTTTGATTTGTAGGTCGACGACTCCTCGGGTATATGTTGCTTACGTTATTATTAGGGGTTTGTCGATCTCCGAATCTTTATGTGTGTGTTGACTTGTAAGTCGACGATCCCTCGGATATATGTCGCTTACGTTTTGATTAGGGGTTTGTCGATCTCCGAATCTTATGTTTGTTTTGATTTGTAGGTGGACGACCCCTCGGGTATATGTTGCTTACGATTTGATTAAAGGTTTGTCGATCTCCGAATCTTTATGTTTATTTTAATTTGTAGGTCAACGACCCCTCGTTTATAAGTTGCTTACGTTTTGATTAGGGGTTTGTCGATCTCCTAATCTTTATGTTTGTTATGATTTGTAGGTCGACGACCCCTCGGGTATATGTGGCTGACGTTTTGATTAGGGGTTTGTCGATCTCCGAATCTTTATGTTTGTGTTGATTTGTAGGTCGACGACCCCTCGGGTATATGCCGTTTACGTTTTGATTAAAGGTTTGTCGATCTCCGAATCTTTATGTTTATTTTGATTTGTAGGTTGACGACCCCTCGGGTATATGTTGCTTACGTGTTGATTAGGGATTTGTCGATCTCCGAATCTTTATGTTTGTTTTGATTTGTAGGTCGACGACCCCTCGGGTATATGTTGCTTACGTGTTGATTAGGGGTTTGTCGATCTCCGAATCATATGTTTATTTTGATTTGTAGGTTAACGACCCCTCGGGTATATGTCGCTTACGTTTTGATTAAAGGTTTGTCGATCTCCGAATCTTTATGTTTGTTTTGATTTGTAGGTCGACGACCCCTCGTGTATATGTGGCTTACGTGTTGATTAGGGATTTGTCGATCTCCGAATCTTTATGTTTGTTTTGATTTGTAGGTCGACGACCCCTCGGGTATATGTCGCTTACGTTTTGATTAGAGGTTTGTCGATCTCTGACACTTTATATTTATTTTGATTTATATTTCGACGAATCCTCGGGTATATGTTGTTTACGTTTTGATTAGGGGTTTGTCGATCTCCGAATCTTTATGTTTATTTTGATTTGTGGGTTGACGACCCCTCAGGTATATGTTGCTTACGTGTTGATTAGGGATTTGTCGATCTCCGAATCTTTATGTTTATTTTGATTTGTGGGTTGACGACCCCTCAGGTATATGTTGCTTACGTGTTGATTAGGGATTTGTCGATCTCCGAATCTGTATGTTTATTTTGATTTGTAGGTCGACGACCCCTCGGGTATATGTTGCTTACGTGTTGATTATGGATTTGTCGATCTCCGAATCTTTATGTTTGTTTTGATTTGTAGGTCGACGACCCCTCGGGTATATGTTGCTTACGTGTTGATTAGGGATTTGTCGATCTCCGAATCTTTATGTTTATTTTGATTTGTAGGTCGACGACCCCTCGGGTATAAGTTGCTTACGTGTTGATTAGGGATTTGTCGATCTCCGAATCTTTATGTTTATTTTGATTTGTAGGTTGACGACCCCTCAGGTATATGTTGTTTACGTTTTGATTAGGGATTTGTCGATCTCCGAATCTTTATGTTTATTTTGATTTATATTTCGACGACCCCTCGGGTATATGTTGTTTACGTTTTGATTAGGGGTTTGTCGATCTCCGAATCTTTATGTTTATTTTGATTTATATTTCGACGACCCCTCGGTTATATGTTGTTTACGTTTTGATTAGGGGTTTGTCGATCTCCGACTCTTTATGTTTATTTTGATTTCTAGGTCGACGACCCCTCGGGTAAAGTTGCTTACGTTTTGATTAAAGGTTTGTCAATCTCCGAATCTTTATGTTTATTTTGATTTGTAGGTCGACGACCCCTCGGGTATAAGTTGCTTACGTTTTGATAAAAGGTTTGTCGATATCCGAATCTTTATGTTTATTTTGATTTGTAGGTTGACGACCCCTCAGGTATATGTTGCTTACGTGTTGATTAGGGATTTGTCGATCTCCGAATCTTTATGTTTGTTTTGATTTGTAGGTCGACGACCCCTCGGGTATATGTTGCTTACGTGTTGATTAGGGATTTGTTGATCTCCGTATCTTTATGTTTATTTTGATTTGTAGGTCGACGACCCCTCGGGTATATGTTGCTTACGTGTTGATTAGCGATTTGTCGATCTCCGAACCTTTACGTTTGTTTTGATTTGTAGGTCGACGACCCCTCGGGTATATGTCGCTTACATTTTGATTAAAGGTTTGTCGATCTCCGAATCTTTATGTTTATTTTGATTTGTAGGTTGACGACCCCTCGGGTATATGTTGCTTACGTGTTGATTAGGGATTTGTTTATCTCCGTATCTTTATGTTTATTTTGATTTGTAGGTCGACGACCCCTCGGGTATATGTTGCTTACGTGTTGATTAAAGGTTTGTCGATCTCCGAATCTTTATGTTTATTTTGATTTGGAGGTTGACGACCCCTCGGGTATATGTCGCTTACGTTTTGATTAAAGGTTTGTCGATCTCTGACTCTTTATATTTATTTTGATTTATATTTCGACGACCCCTCGGGTATATGTTGTTTACGTTTTGATTAGGGGTTTGTCGATCTCCGAATCTTTATGTTTATTTTGATTTCTAGGTTGACGACCCTTCAGGTATATGTTGCTTACGAGTTGATTAGGGATTTGTCGATCTCCGAATCTTTATGTTTGTTTTGATTTGTAGGTCGACGACCCCTCGGGTATATGTCGCTTACGTTTTGATTAGAGGTTTGTCGATCTCTGACTATTTATATTTATTTTGATTTATATTTCGACGACCTCTCGGGTATATGTTGTTTACGTTTTGATTAGGGGTTTGTCGATCTCCGAATCTTTATGTTTATTTTGATTTCTAGGTTGACGACCCCTTAGGTATATGATGCTTACGTGTTGATTAGGGATTTGTCGATCTCCGAATCTTTATCTTTGTTTTGATTTGTAGGTCGACGACCCCTCGGGTATATGTTGCTTACGTGTTGATTAGGGATTTGTCGATCTCCGAATCTTTATGTTTGTTTTGATTTGTAGGTCGACGACCCCTCGGGTATAAGTTGCTTACGTTTTGATTAAAGGTTTGTCGATCTCCGAATCTTTATGTTTATTTTGATTTGTAGGTTGACGACCCCTCAGGTATATGTTGCTTACGTGTTGATTAGGGATTTGTCGATCTCCGAATCTTTATGTTTGTTTTGATTTGTAGGTCGACGACCCCTCGGGTATAAGTTGCTTACGTTTTGATTAAAGGTTTGTCGATCTCCGAATCTTTATGTTTATTTTGATTTGTAGGTTGACGACCCCTCAGGTATATGTTGCTTACGTATTGATTAGGGATTTGTCGATCTCCGAATCTTTATGTTTGTGTTGATTTGTAGGTCGACGACCCCTCGGGTATATGTTGCTTACGTGTTGATTAGGGATTTGTCGATCTCCGAATCTTTATGTTTGTTTTGATTTGTAGGTCGACGACCCCTCGGGTATATGTTGCTTACGTGTTGATTAGGGATTTGTCGATCTCCGAATCTTTATGTTTATTTTGATTTGTAGGTCGACGACCCCTCAGGTATATGTTGCTTACGTGTTGATTAG
The DNA here is from genome assembly GCA_963513935.1 of Aphrophora alni. Lineage (NCBI taxonomy): Eukaryota > Metazoa > Arthropoda > Insecta > Hemiptera > Aphrophoridae > Aphrophora > Aphrophora alni. The sequence goes on from OY740777.1 coordinate 38,163,222, forward strand.
GGATTTGTCAATCTCCGAATCTTTATGTTTATTTTGATTTGTGGGTTGACGACCCCTCAGGTATATGTTGCTTACGTGTTGATTAGGGATTTGTCGATCTCCGATTCTTTATGTTTATTTTGATTTGTGGGTTGACGACCCCTCAGGTATATGTTGCTTACGTGTTGATTAGGGATTTGTCGATCTCCGAATCTGTATGTTTATTTTGATTTGTAGGTCGACGACCCCTCGGGTATATGTTGCTTACGTGTTGATTAGGGATTTGTCGATCTCCGAATCTTTATGTTTGTTTTGATTTGTAGGTCGACGACCCCTCGGGTATATGTTGCTTACGTGTTGATTAGGGATTTGTCGATCTCCGAATCTTTATGTTTATTTTGATTTGTAGGTCGACGACCCCTCGGGTATAAGTTGCTTACGTTTTGATTAAAGGTTTGTCGATATCCGAATCTTTATGTTTATTTTGATTTGTAGGTTGACGACCCCTCAGGTATATGTTGCTTACGTGTTGATTAGGGATTTGTCGATCTCCGAATCTTTATGTTTGTTTTGATTAGTAGGTCGACGACCCCTCGGGTATATGTTGCTTACGTGTTGATTAGGGATTTGTTGATCTCCGTATCTTTATGTTTATTTTGATTTGTAGGTCGACGACCCCTCGGGTATATGTTGCTTACGTGTTGATTAGCTATTTGTCGATCTCCGAACCTTTACGTTTGTTTTGATTTGTAGGTCGACGACCCCTCGGGTATATGTCGCTTACATTTTGATTAAAGGTTTGTCGATCTCCGAATCTTTATGTTTATTTTGATTTGTAGGTTGACGACCCCTCGGGTATATGTTGCTTACGTGTTGATTAGGGATTTGTTGATCTCCGTATCTTTATGTTTATTTTGATTTGTAGGTCGACGACCCCTCGGGTATATGTTGCTTACGTGTTGATTAAAGGTTTGTCGATCTCCGAATCTTTATGTTTATTTTGATTTGTAGGTTGACGACCCCTCGGGTATATGTCGCTTACGTTTTGATTAAAGGTTTGTCGATCTCTGACTCTTTATATTTATTTTGATTTATATTTCGACGACCCCTCGGGTATATGTTGTTTACGTTTTGATTAGGGGTTTGTCGATCTCCGAATCTTTATGTTTATTTTGATTTCTAGGTTGACGACCCTTCAGGTATATGTTGCTTACGAGTTGATTAGGGATTTGTCGATCTCCGAATCTTTATGTTTGTTTTGATTTGTAGGTCGACGACCCCTCGGGTATATGTCGCTTACGTTTTGATTAGAGGTTTGTCGATCTCTGACTATTTATATTTATTTTGATTTATATTTCGACGACCTCTCGGGTATATGTTGTTTACGTTTTGATTAGGGGTTTGTCGATCTCCGAATCTTTATGTTTATTTTGATTTCTAGGTTGACGACCCCTTAGGTATATGATGCTTACGTGTTGATTAGGGATTTGTCGATCTCCGAATCTTTATCTTTGTTTTGATTTGTAGGTCGACGACCCCTCGGGTATATGTTGCTTACGTGTTGATTAGGGATTTGTCGATCTCCGAATCTTTATGTTTGTTTTGATTTGTAGGTCGACGACCCCTCGGGTATAAGTTGCTTACGTTTTGATTAAAGGTTTGTCGATCTCCGAATCTTTATGTTTATTTTGATTTGTAGGTTGACGACCCCTCAGGTATATGTTGCTTACGTGTTGATTAGGGATTTGTCGATCTCCGAATCTTTATGTTTGTTTTGATTTGTAGGTCGACGACCCCTCGGGTATAAGTTGCTTACGTTTTGATTAAAGGTTTGTCGATCTCCGAATCTTTATGTTTATTTTGATTTGTAGGTTGACGACCCCTCAGGTATATGTTGCTTACGTATTGATTAGGGATTTGTCGATCTCCGAATCTTTATGTTTGTGTTGATTTGTAGGTCGACGACCCCTCGGGTATATGTTGCTTACGTGTTGATTAGGGATTTGTCGATCTCCGAATCTTTATGTTTGTTTTGATTTGTAGGTCGACGACCCCTCGGGTATATGTTGCTTACGTGTTGATTAGGGATTTGTCGATCTCCGAATCTTTATGTTTATTTTGATTTGTAGGTCGACGACCCCTCAGGTATATGTTGCTTACGTGTTGATTAGGGATTTGTCAATCTCCGAATCTTTATGTTTATTTTGATTTGTGGGTTGACGACCCCTCAGGTATATGTTGCTTACGTGTTGATTAGGGATTTGTCGATCTCCGAATCTTTATGTTTATTTTGATTTGTGGGTTGACGACCCCTCAGGTATATGTTGCTTACGTGTTGATTAGGGATTTGTCGATCTCCGAATCTGTATGTTTATTTTGATTTGTAGGTCGACGACCCCTCGGGTATATGTTGCTTACGTGTTGATTAGGGATTTGTCGATCTCCGAATCTTTATGTTTGTTTTGATTTGTAGGTCGACGACCCCTCGGGTATATGTTGCTTACGTGTTGATTAGGGATTTGTCGATCTCCGAATCTTTATGTTTATTTTGATTTGTAGGTCGACGAACCCTCGGGTATATTTTGCTTACGTTTTGATTAAAGGTTTGTCAATCTCCGAATCTTTATGTTTGTTTTGATTTGTAGGTTGACGACCCCTCAGGTATATGTTGCTTACGTGTTGATTAGGGATTTGTCGATCTCCGAATCTTTATGTTTGTGTTGATTTGTAGGTCCACGAACTCTCTGGAATACGTAGTTTATGTTTTGATTAGAGTTTGTTCAGATCATTGTACTGGATAGATTCTTGTTTATCATTTATTTTTCAGAGAATGATTGCGAAAGTTTATTACTGGGGTTTTCCGTCATGACGTAGTATTACACTCATGTTTATTTAATCGGCAAACGAGCTCTGTATTACAAGTTTATGGATATACTCTACTGGTTTTATAAATACTAAGAAGTCTTTGTGTTTGGTAAAGATATGAATAGTCACTTGATCATCTCAGCCGCTTCAAATATGTTACTTCTCTAGTATTTATTGAATCCTTATACAATAAATAGGAATTTTACCTTTAATTTAACAAGTCAGGACGTGTTTATATATAAAGTTTATCGTTATTAGGAAACTATAACTAAATTACGATTTTAGTCAAAATCTTATAAAACGATTTTTATTAAATTTATAAGAATGATTTTTAAATCATTAACATGAAATATGTGCCTGGTATGCGGAAATGTATGGAATGTATGGAATGCGGAAGTATGAATCAATGTATGTCATCCAAGGAGTGTATGGAATGCGGATGTATGACTCATGTGTGCAGGATACGGATTAAAATAGTACTATTATCATAATTTTTCTCTATCAACCTCAATAAACGTCCAACCTCATTAACCACTTTATGTAGTTTTATATGCATGTAGCTAAAGCAGTGATTTAACAATGGAGTAAAGTAAAAGAATAGAACGGATTCAATAAATTAATGAATTGTATTGGCTAATCAATTTTCAGTAACTTACCCTCGTATTATGCCAATACATAACTGTTATAACCAGTGCAGGCTTAACAGAATTCAAAGATAATATCATAATTCAGTTAGGTTGCGACAATCCAGAATTTCTTAAGTTTAATATGATGTAATTCAATGAATTTCTACGATATACATAAATAGATAGAATGTGGTATTGAGGTAAACAACATAATAGTCAAGGAAGTGTTTAGCGACTTAGCTCACAAATGTCAGATAATCCATTAGATCAAATGAGGAATCAATCCTTAAAGGTTTATATTCAAACTCAAACTTTCATAATAAAACTGTGATTGTCAGATATTTAAAAACGTCCAATTATTTAAAACCAAATTAAATAAGTTAATAATGCAGTTTACATACTTTATTTTCTGAGTGTAACCAAAGAGTTTAATGTATGAAATATTTTAGTGATCTTATTTCTTTATGTAGCTCAACACTCTTATTAAGACTTCGCAACAAAAGTAATTGCCTATTTCAACTACTGAAGTAGTACCACCTTCTAAATAAGTTTTGATAGGAAAATGATCAGATCCATGATAGCTAAAACTAACCATATACAAACATTTTTATTAAAGCAGATGCAACATCAAGTACGGTACACCAACAAAAATAAATTTCTCTTCACAATCAACTACATATCTCACACATAAAAGATTTTATCCCATCTCCATTAACATTAAATCTCGTCGTGATTTAAAATGCCTTACTAAATCTTATGATTGCCTTAATTCTTTAAGATATCTATTTATTTTCACAGGTAACACTTTAATTTTACAACATTTATTTTCCATTAACACTAGTATTGTCATCTTTTTTAAGGATTTAGTTACTGTGGTCAAAGCTTCTTACACTCACTATATCTCGCAGTTTGTAGTACCATTGAACATCACTACCGAAAAAATAGAAAATTTGTGCCACAACTTTTTGCTTCATTCACTCGACTCTTTGGGATTTCCATAATTCGAACATGTATGTCATCTACAAAGCAACATACGCAATGAACGTTAAAAGCCCACCTTGAAGGACTTTGGTGAACGCAGAACATTTTGGACTTCGAATAGCCTAAGACAGGATGAAAACACTAGTTTATTAGAGTAACTTTACAGGAAACAATTTCAACTACCAGGATAATATATCCATGCCTCCTAAATCGATAAACACCCCTGACTCAAGTCTACAGTCATAAATGCAAGTGAAAACAGTTATAATATGATCAGGTTAAAACCCTAGAGAAGAAGACACTAAACTTGTCTGCAAGACTTGTCGAAAACCTGTTACGAATTATGTTATATTCTTAACAATGCAATACCGTTTGTACAACCACCTTTATAAAATGAAGCAATTCATTATGCAAGAGAGCTACAAATGGGGTTTTGCGGCGTGTAGAAACGACTCTTTGTAAGTGGAACATTCTTCTATCATTCGTCATCAGAAACATTTATCTCTCTCACTATCTATCTCTTTTTCTACTACTACCGATAAAGTATTCTTGTCATTTACTCACTTAAATTCGATTATGGAAAGGGGAGTCAGACGGCTAATGCCGGTAGCATTTTCTGTTGTCTGAGAGCTAATCACCCATTCCTTCCATAGTCAAACTGTTGTGTCTCGACTGATTCAGCGAGCATTGTCACTCTATCCGTTGTATAAGGGATAATACCTTCTGGACGACCGTTTCATCATTACTTCTTTGGGTGAGTGTTAAACCTTTCCAAACAACGCATGCCCTCATCTATATCATTCTTTTCATCTCCTATCATTTCCAGTACTTTATATACTTTCTCCACACTCTGCTGAAAATCAACAGGAATTTTCTAGAACCTTCTAATTACAACAGATTTCACATTAACACCTCGTCAGTTTGCTTACATCTAATGTTTAAATTTGATTTTGAAAGCATGGAATCACAATCATTTATGACAATATTATCTGGATAGGTTTTATTGTAATGTAAATGTCTACATTCAATACAACGATAGGGTTCAGAGGCATGTGAAAGCATGACTGCGAGAAAAAATAAATATATACACAATGTGTGTGGTCTGTTGACGTGTATGAAAAATCTGTACGAAGAAATCACTAAAAAATAATTTGTTCTGTAATTTAAATACAAACATTATAAAACACATTGAGACTTCTGTTGTACAGTCATCATTACAAAAGTGACTTTAGTTGGGCTGTGAGTGCTAGACGACACAATGAGGTCATTGAAATGAGTAATACCATTATTCTAATGTAGATAAACAATTTATCAGTGAAGTAAACAAGATTTTTTTATTAATATTTTATTATCTTATTAATATTTAATAAGCGAGTTTTAATAAATTGTGCATACCTATTTATAACATATATATTTATATTCTCTCTCTCAATCCCTTCTCCCCTCTCTCTCTCTCTCTCTCTCTCTCCCTCTCTCCCTCTCTCTCTCTCTCTCACTCTCTCCCTCCCTCTCTCCCTCTCTCTCTCTCTCTCCCTCTCTCCCTCTCTCTCTCTCTCTCTCTCTCTCTCTCTCTCTCCCCCTCTCTCTCTCTCTCACTCTCTCTCTTTCCCTCCCTCCCCCTCTCTCTCTCTCTCTCTCTCTCTCTCTCTCTCTCTCTCTCTCTCTCTCTCTCTCTCTCTCTCTCTCTCTCTCTCTCTCTCTCTCTCTCTCTCTCTCTCTCTCTCTCCCTCTCTCCCTCTCTCTCTCACTCTCTCTGTATGCAGATATTTATAGTTTTAACTTATGTGTTGCTAGGATTCCGATAAAAAATTTCACGATTGGCCTTGGAGTACATAATCGAGAGAAACGCAACACTAAAAGATATCAATCGTATAAAGTAAAGGAAAGTATAATACATCAATCTTTTTCTGACGCTATTGGAATTATTTCTATTGGATTCCCTCTTGTTGTGAACGACATTGCTCTTTTAAAAGTTGATCGAAGGATTATGTTCACTGACTTCGTTAAGCCTATATGTCTACCAAATAAAAGTAAGTAAATAACATAATTCACCTTACTTTGTATTGTTAAAGTAGATAAGAGACTCCCTGACGAATAACAGTTGAAACTAAATGTTATCAACAACGTGTTTAAAAAATAAGTAAACATAACATTATTCAAAGGGAAACCATTTATTTGGCATGAATATGACGTAACAATTATTTGGTTAAAAATGTGTGATCAAAATTGAATTCGTAATGATTTTATAATATAAACATAATTATATACATATTCAGACAATAAATAAAATTTAAAAAATTCTTAACCTAAACTTCTACGTTATTTTGTATTTCTAGGCGAAATACTTAGTTAAAAGTTATTGTAAATTTCAAACTCAGCATATTACGAGACATATATATTATGTAAAGTTTGAAATAAAATATTTACAAATTTTGGGAAAATCTTTATCTTATCAGTCTAATTTAACTAATGCCAAACATTTAATACATATTTATCTATACTACACACTTTCTAATAATTAATGGTAGTTATTCTTTTAAGTAGGGCCAAATATTTTTACAGACAGCTACATGAGGTCAGCTATTCACAAGTTAACTTCTATATATTATTAACAACACAAACCGCACTTGTCAAATTAATGTGATCACTAAACTATTCGTTCCAGTATCATATTTACATGTTTTAATGACAAAGTATTAAGTATGCTTGTAGACTGATATAAACAATACGTCAGAATTTTAAGAATTATATTTTGTACTCAAAGAAGGATATATTGTTGTGATCAGTCTGTTTTATTTTTACAAATATTAGTTCGCACATGTAGTTGGAGGTGAAATTTAATTTTTAATATAACATGTTGTTGGGAACACACCTATTATCTACGTTAATTTCGAAATTTTCATTTTGTTTATTTTTGTACTCTACTCATTTAATGAATAATGACCATTTTGTACTTATAGCAACGGTTTAATTGAACCGTCTGCAAGGAGCAATTTTGGAAAATAACCAAATTCCAAAATTTCAATTAAATCCAATAATAAATGTAGAAATGACAAAAACATTTCTAAATTTCAATAAAACACATGTAAAGTAAAAGGGAATATATAGGTTGACCAAGCCAAGGTCACGCGCTTGGACAAGAAATAATCAAGTTTCCGGTTTGAACAGGAATACGTCCATATAGTCCTATGCAGTAAATTCAAAATCCGAAAACTTAAAATAAAATAATATCATCGTGTAGAGCTAGGAAAACCTAATAATAAATAATAAGATAATAAACTCGTCAAATTAATAATAAAAACGTTATAGCCATAATAAAACGTCATAAAACATAAAAAACCCTTAAAATGAATAAATTCCAAAATTTAATAATAACAGTACATAACCATAAAATAAACTAGTAATAAATAAGACTCGAAATCAAAATTTAATAAAAGACCATAAAGTAATAAAATCATAAATAACCAAACATGCAGAAAGTGCCGTAATTTGTGAAACTCAGAAGCGAGAAAGAAGAGGAAAGCAGTTTTGGGACTTTCAGCATCAGAGGAACAATTTACAAAAAGAAGATTTCAAAAATTTCCAAAATTGGAAAAACTAAATTTAGAAAAACTACGGAATTTTCAAATATCCATAAAAGTAGAAATATACGTCGTATCGCTGAAAATGAAGATGGAAAATCATCAGGAAGAGAGGGGCTTCAAAATGAAATCCCCCAGAAGAAGATCGAGCGAAGCGAACGGGATATATGAAGAAAAGAAGAATTAGCAAGCAAAGACTTAAGATTTTCAGGAATCAACGTGTGTTGAAGGTCGCGCGCACGGCAGGCAGTCGACGCATGGAGAGGGAATTATACCAACCCCAACAAAATTCCACCATAGGCAATTAAACTAATAACAACTAATAATAATAGAAATAGATAATTCAAAATGAAAAAATTAGACAAACAATGGAAGAATAAGCCAAGGAGAGTTCATCGTAGTGCAAATAAATAAAGAAACTTAATTAAATTGTGAAATAAAACAGTAACAAAAATCAATGAAGGTTGGCCACACTGAAAGGCCAAACTTCGACGAGTTAACTTTCTTCAAGTTAATTCGACAGTCTCGTTTAGTACCAGCTCCAGGAAAGTTTATCAAGTAGCAGCTCCAGGAAAGATCACCAACTTTACTCAAGACTGAACAGGAAATCGTCGTGAAAATATATTGTCAACGTTCAGTACTTCGCCAGGTTAATAACGGTGCCCACAGAAAGGATCGGCCTTGCAGGAGACAACGTGACATCCTACAACAGCTTAGTATAAGAGATCTTCACTACGGACTCCGGCAAACATTCTTCTAGAACTTGTCGTCATCAGCAGATTCATCGAGAACTGGACTTCGGGATATTCTAGACAACTCTAAGAAACCATCTCCAAGATCCTCTAACATTCTCAGGATCAGGACGAGCGGACTTGTGCACTTCACAAAAACAAGGTACTGCATAAATCAAGCTTTTTTAATAAATAAAATTATTTTTAATAAACTTGAATTACGTCCAAAAAAAATTAAACTCAATAAAGTTAACTAATAACATTTTAAAGACAAAGTAAAGTCAAAATAAAGTCAATTTTAAAGTCATTCAAATAAAGAGATATAAAGTAAAATAAAATTCGAGTCAAATAATAAATCAATCAAGTAACAGATTGGAAACAGATAAATAATAGGATTCATAAATATATGTATTAGAATAAGAATATAATTTGTTAGATTTAGTTAATGTTAGAATTGTTTAGTATAGACAATTTTCAATTTGTTTGAGAAAGAAGCATTTAATATAAATTGTCAGAAAAGGCGACATTAATAGTTGTAAGTGATTTGAAAGAAATCCATTGTTTCTTACAGTAAAAATTAAATTGTAGACTTTTCAATAAATTTGTTAAATTTCACTGTCTAATATTTTAATTGAAACTAACCTATTCAAAGAAACTCATAAAATCATAAAGAAGAAGAAGTAAGTGCTCACCAGTAAAAAGTTAAATTCAAAAAAGAGCAAAATTTTGTTTTAATGAATTAATTAGCTCCAAAGGGCACACCCTTTGAAAAAGAGTCTGGAGTTTTAAGAAAGGTAAGATAGTATAAGAAGTAAATATAATAATATAGTAAAATTTTCATGTGTTAGCATAAGTTGATTAAATTAAATTATTCTTGTGTGACATAAGAATTAAGAGCCTTATCGAAACTATAAACTGCGAAAGAATCACTCTAACGGTTGTAGTTTAGGTAGGGTATTGCGACGATAAATCCCGTGTGAGTCCGTCTGTCACCGGGGGGTGCGTTGCATTATACTGCTGTAATCCTGTGTGTGTGTGTGTGTGTGTGTGGGGTGTGTGTGTGTGTGTGTGTGTGTGTGTGTGTGTGTGTGTGTGTGTGTGTTGCCGCGTATGCGCTAGGGGTTCTTTGCGAGATCGTCCTTGGTACGTCACTCGCCTTGTACCCTCTGACGACTTTTGCAAACCCTTTACTCACGCGAAAATTCAGTCGTCTCAAGGTTAATTTAAAACATTTAAATTGCTGCGCTAAACTTCTTAAAGTTGGAATGTGATAGTGCGATGACGTCAAGCGAGGCCGAGGAAAAAACTTGCACGTCTGAGCCTGACAAAATAGCTTATAGCAATTCCAATTTTATTAAAAAAACTAAAATATGAAAATAAATAATGATACAGTAGAATCAGACGATTAATAATATTTACAATAAATGTAATTGAACCTAAAACAAAAAAGCTATTAAGGAAATTATATGGGTTAAAACAACCTAAAATTTTCAAAAAGGGGAAATTTAAAAATCAAAGCAATAGAGTCATAAACCATAGGAGACATAATAATAATCAGCAATAAAAAAGACATAATAATAATAAGGGGGAAAAGGACTTGAAAAGTCATTTTTGGAGAGTTTTTTTGAGATTTTCAAGGTGAAAGGGGAATAAACTAAATAAACCTAATAACAGAAAATGAACAGTCAATCGTAGGGATAATAATATGTGGTCACAATAAGAATTAAAGTTAAAATGGGGGAGAAGTAATAATAACAAAAACTAAAACGTTAAAGCCCAAAAGCGGTTAAATAACGTTTAAAGGAGATAAAAAAGTATTAGGTTATGTATAATAAAGGTATATGAATGTAAAATAACAGAGCAGAGTGAAAAAATAATAATGGGGGGGGATTTTATATACGAAAAATACGACGTTCAAAAAGTCATGACTTCAAGCATCAATAACTCACAAACCAAGCGAGATACGATAAAAAACTAAAAAGTTATTATCGTTATAGGACCAGGAGAATAACTTTAGTGCAAAAAAATTTGAATTTTGAATTTTGAAAAGACTTAAGTAAAAAGTTAAGTTGTGAAAAAATAGACATTCGAAAAAAGTGCGGTAGCTCGAGAAATACGCGGCCGAAAATGTCGAATCAAGTTTGTCAAGACCCTCAAGAAAATGAAGAAGAGGAATCCGAAGAGAAACCGAAGATCGGACCAACCGTTCACAAGTTACAGCAAAAAAGAACTAAAAAGTGTTCATAATCAGAGTTTTAAGATTGAACAAGAAATCTCAGCTCAGGTAGCGTGATGTCACAGATTAGCAGCCCACCTCCTATAGCCAACTATCAACTTAATAAAATTGAAATAATAGAAAGATTAAAATATCAATTAAAAGGGTTTTTAATGGAAAATAAATTATAAAAGTAATACAATAGATGAAAACTAAGCCTAGGACAGCTTTTAGCAGAATAGTTACGAAGTAATTCAGCCAAAAACTTAGAAATCAACAGAAGAGACAATTCATCGCGAAAGGGAGAAAAAGCGGCTACCTTTTGCGGGAAACATTCCCACAAGAATGGAGAGCCAAAATTTTTAGTCCGAAGACCGATACTCTAGTTTCAGTCGCCAAACAGGGAAGACGTTACTTTAGTCACTCTACAAAAAATTTCTAAATTTAACTTCAATAAATTTTAAAGCATAGTATTTCATGTAGTAAAAAGTGACTTATAAAAATTAACTATTTTTTAAAAATCGAGAAATAAGAAGATCAATCTACATGGAAGACTAGTCAGCAAGGAATCGTAATTACAGTCGTAATTTCTCGTGGAAGCTGTCCACAACTATAACATAACCAGGAGTTGGAAAGGAGATAATTTGAAGACACCGTTAACCATCTACAGCAAAGAACTTCACAACTTCAAGACCTTCATGTTAAGTGTGAAGTTACACTAAATCTATAGAATAATTCGTAAAAAGTAAACTCATTTAAATTGAAAGTTCATTGAATAAAAGAACATAAAAACAATGTGCGGTTAGGCCTAGTCGATAAATCGAAATATGCGGAACATATGTAACGTCCTTCTAAATTAAGTATTAATCTGTACTTGATTATCAACCTTCTACCTGCCTCTCCGCCTTACCATATCGCATCCGTCCGGTGGTGAAGTCTGGTGGCGAATACAGTTAAACATCGTATGATATCCCTTCTCCCATACACGGGAGAATCAAGTTCTCCAACGTGATTCATTACTTTCCTGTCGCTTCAAAAATGTAGTCTTGAAAAATTTAACTAAACTTATTTTGGATAATTTTCTTCAGTGTTTAGTTCTAAAATATATTCAACATCTCATTCATGAAGTTATAAGTGCAATCTTTTCTTAAATGTCAGTGGTAGAATGTAACGATAAAATGTTAGTGAGTTTTCTTTACAACACACTCAAACAGTGCAAATCTCCATTCGGCACATGCTCTTTTGAACTCTTTCAATAGAAACCAGGTATATCTATTTCAGATTTCACCATACAGTAAGATTGTTAATATTTTTAAGCTTTGTTTACTGAAATATGTGTTTCATCTTTTCCTTTTGATTATTCAATGATTCTTATTGAAGGTTAACAACTTGTAAAAAAGCCTTCTTTCATATAAAGGACAATTTACAAAATCTAACTGTAAATTTAAACAGTCAAGTATTAAGTATTAAACAGTCAAAGTATTAAGTATTAAACAGTCAAAATATTAAGTATTAAATAGTATCAAAATACTAAGTAGACAAATGATTTTTCTGAGCTACAATCTTTGCTTTTAGAATTTTTCTAACTGTTGTTACAATTCTTTTATTTCAAACAAAGATCAAGATATTTATATACGATTCTTTATTAATATCAAAGAAAAACTTAATTATAATCTTTTCTGGACTTCTGCAATTGTGATAATTTTCCTTTCATTTTTGATTAAACAACAAAACTTTTTAATGCAAAAAAGACTTGTGCAATAACATGTATAAGATTGTATAAATCTCTATTCGACGTGTCTTTTTTGCTTTAGCAAAAAGCTGGTTGAAGATTGTGGGAGTTTGTACAGCAATAATTGGATCTGCTCTACCTGACAATTGCAGACATGTTTAAAAACAAAAAACTATTTTCAAATCTTCACTAAGTGCACTCTAAAATAATAGTTGTTTAAAAGAAAGGAACTTGAATTGTGAACTTATTCTTCAAAAATATTTAGAACTGAACTCTGTTCTATAATATGTCTTTTATTATATATATGTAATAATGTGTATCAATTTATAAAATAATTAATATTGGGTGGTGCTGCATGCAAACATTTCGGCCTTCTCGACCCCAAAGGGGTTATTTTTCAAAATTAATAAAATAAAAATACATTGACGTCAATATTTAATAAATTTCAATATTTCAAAATTCTAATATTTCACTTTCTTTTTTTTAATTTAAATTTTTCTATATATAAATCTTTTTTTACAAATCAAAATTAATTTCTATATATGTATATAAAATGAATTTGTTCTTTTAAAATGGAAAATGGTATAACATCCATTTATTTGTAAAATGTGCTTCTATATATTATGTATATGTATTTATTTATGTGTATTTTTAGACTAAGCATTAGATAACACAAAACTTTGTTAACTAATCTACCATTTTCTCCTTTTTTATACATGTATATATATATATGTATCAGAAAACTTAATTTTTATTTTTGTTATATATAAATTCTTTTCAAAAAAAAACTTTGTAATTTTCTTAACAAAAATTAATTGTGAATGGTCAAATCTGATCCTCAAACTTAAATTTAAACTAAATAAATTTTTGGCTTTTGTTAATGAAATTTGTCTTTCTTTTTTTTTTTAAACATTGTTACCAGTTGGTTCCACTTTTAATAATTTCAGTCGCCTGGTAACAAATATATGGTCCAAAAATCACAAATTTAATTGGGAAGAGGCAAAATGTATAAGAGGAAGCCTAATACAACTAACAATAGGCCACTCCCCTAATAGTTTGTCACGCCTTCTGGACCTCGTCACTTATTGCTGTATCTTTGATACAACAACACGTATTTGACGTGTTACCGTGATTGTGTTTTTTGACTTCTCAGCTTTAGCTCTGAGATGCATGCTTAGATATTAAGGTTGGTGGTATTTTTATTTAACTTCACTTCTTACATAAGCTTAGTTTCTAGTTTCATGTTTCTTTAGTTTTTAGTCACTTGATAAAGGGAGTTGATTCTTATTCCCGAAACGTCGTGTTTTGATTTTTAACACTCTAATGCTTGTTTCCCTTCTTGTTTTTACTTGATCTCTAGTTATTTCCCTGATTTTATCATCTGTTTTGCGTAATTTGTACAAAGATATGGTGAGTTTAATCTGCTATTGTAAATTATATTTCGTTTTTGCCGTTAGTTTTACAAACTGAATTTACACGATCTTTAGTTTTACCTTCTGTTGTTACATGATATCAGGTTATGTCGCTATTTTCACTGTATTTACATGATCTCTAGGAATGTTGGTAGGTTTTTTCATGATTTCTGGTGATGGCAGTAGTTTCACCTACTGATTTTGTGTGAACTCTGGGGCTGTCGCCAGTTTAACTTTGCCTTATTATAGTTTCGCCTCCTGTTATTACTTAATCACTTATCGTGTCGCTACTTTCACCATCTGTTTTTACGTTAATTCCTTTGATATATTTATATTCATCTTCTGTTATATAGTGGTCACTGTTTATGTCATTAGTTTCAACTGTTTTATTATAATGGCAAAATGTATAATTTCAACATTGTCTAGATTAGACATTTTCCATACTGGAGAATTATTGTTTAGGAAATGGCATTGCGACATTGTTTTACATATAAAACCTGAATTTAAAAATAATGTTGTATAATTGAAAAAAAAAAAACGATAATGGTTATTTAATTCCAGTACATAATTGGGAATAAATTGAAAATAATATATTTATTGGCGCCAAATGACATGCCTGTTTTTTTTTTTTAATATTTTTTTATTGTTTAATAAACGGAAAATTCATAATGGTTTGCAATATAAAACCTCTATTCAATATGAAAACTCAATGTTGGATCGATAAAATGAATACATATTCATAAAATGATATTTAAATGTTGTAATATATTGTAGGTATTTTAAGTCGAAATATGGTCAAATTTGTTATTTCATTATATGACAAAAAAGTTAACATTTGTAAACAAGAATAGCAAGTTTCAGTGATGTACGAAGCATGTGTATTTCACATAAATCTACATCATATTTTGTTTGTCAATAAATATACCTATTATTATATTACAGATGAAAAAATCGAACACAAAATAGCCACCGTTATTGGATGGGGACAAACTACATGGAACGATCAAAAGTATTCTCCTTTACTTCAAGAAACTCAGGTAGAAGTGTTGACAAGAAGAGAATGTCAGCCAAATTTTTCTATGTCCGGTGATACAATGATCTGTACTTCTGGATTACAGCACCGTCCTTCCAATGTAATTATACTATTCAATATCTAGTTATTATAGCTTAGAATAACGTATACAATTAATGGTATATATGTCATACCGTAATACGTATCGTATGCATTTATATTTCGTTGACAGCTGTACCGCTAATTATCAAAATAAAAAAATAATAATCAAAACACTGCACACGCATAACTAATCACTAATCAATATTCGCCAAACAGATGTCAACGAAATAAAAAATAGGATACCTGTAACGGTAAGACATAATACAGTACAGAACATTATTCAATAGTTCTTAGAAGTTAAGTTCATTCAGTGACAAGTTGAACACAAGTAATGAGTAAATTTCATATTTATTGCAGTAAAACCAGTTTCTAAAAGCATAGGAGTAGTGAAACGGTATCCGTTTCAAGAAAAATAAAACAATCCAACTATTCGGGGGTCTGTTCAAATTTTCATATACAAAGTTTCACACAGTTTAATAAATTTACTTACTTTAGTTTATTACCGTTGGTATGGGGGCTCTTCAAAGGACGTGCCGTTTAGAAGACATTAAATTTATTAAATTATTCTGTTGTGATCTAAAATTTATAAAATTAAAATATAACTCTTTATACGTGTATCCTAATAGTGCGTGTTGCCGCGCTCCGTCTCGGGGTCGTGGGTTCGAGGTAGGGTTCTTCGAGCCCCACGTTGGGCCGACTCTTGCAGCTGCACTTACCACACTCCGCTCACCCTTCACGAATTTAAGATTCTTTGTTCCCTTTTTGGAACACTATTTATCACGAACTCTTAAACTCGCTGTACGATCACCACCGACTGGGCGAACCACCTTTCTTCTCAGAGCAAGCGCGGGCAAGGCCAAGATACTCACTTTTACTTTTTTGAATCAAAGATTTTGCAACTCTTGGCTCTAGTAAGTATGAGCTTGTCCTCATAAACTTACTAACTTTTAATTTACGCAAAATTCCCTGAATTTTATCTCAATGCTCGATTATTTGACTCTTTTTTAAGATTAACACTCTCTCTCTCCAAGGTCGTGCCTTTTGGGAGAAATCGGCTCTTAAGTTCTGATGATAACTTTTAAAATTTTCAAATTATATTACCAGAGCACACACATAAGATTTATATTTAAACAAGGTTAATAGCATATACAGAATGGATATATATTGAAAACACAACAAAATTTAGAAATGAATTATTTATGTATTCCTTTCTCTTTTGCACAGAAAAAATGTTAAATTTATAAACTTTTTTAATAACACCAAACAATTTGATTAAACAACAACACAACTATTTATTTATTTGACAAAATTTATCAATGTAATATTTTCTATATCTTAAACAAAATAAAAACGCTTGACTTTTCAGACAGAACCACAAACAGTTTTTCCTGTACTGAAAAAGTCGTATTTAAATTATTAATTATTTTCAACACCAAAGCAGAGGTTTAAAAATGAATTTAATTTTTAATAATTCCCCTAATGACGTTATATTTGAAATGAAGTTAATATTTGCGAATTATTCCTTAAGTATAAGATACCTTCACACTTTATTTGAAGTTCTAGTTGGATTTGGAATTTGTTGTATAATTAGGCTGATGTTGATTTGATGTTTTCGATCCAGAGTCTGTAAGCTGCTATGTAGTTGAATGCTGGTCTCGAATTCTTCTAAGTTGCCTTGAAGTTCGATTAGAGTTGAAATTATTCTAAGTCCAGTTAAGTAGAGTGACAGTTGAATTTTCCTCTCAGCTCAGAGTCGGTTGCAGAAGAAACGTCCACTTTGCGTCGATTCCAAATCAAAAGTACCCGTCTTTCGACGGATAAATTATGGTCTCCCTTTCCGTGGGAATTATTCCCCTTCTTGGAGCCAATTTTCCTCCCTTTTTGGGAAAAAGGTATTTTCCATATATTATGTGTTTTCAGGCCCTTTTGGTCTGAAATATTTACACTATATATTTTATTAGTCATATTTTTTGACTAATGAATAGTTTTCTTCCTTTATTATTAATTAAAACACCTTTTAATTAATAATTTATTGTATTTATTCTTCAACGTTATCTGTGATCCAAGTTGGCAATATGATGTTTCAAACTTTGGATTCCTACTAAGGGTGCGCGCGCCAATTTTCATGTTTTTGCATGAAAATCTCTACTTTGGTCGTTTTTTCGTTCAACTCGCTATAACTTTCGAACGTTCGAACCGATTTTAAAGTTCCTTTCGGATTCTTCTTCCTATCCATCTTGTGGGTCTTGTGGAACTTGATTCATCGCTCTACTATGCTTCGTTCGCGAGTTATCGCCCTTTTCCCGAAATTCGATTTTTCTTCTTTCCAAATTTTGAGATAACTCCTTTCTCAAAATTCTTTTGACGAAATCTTGTTCCTTTTCTACTACGACGAAAAACTCTGTTTGCACTTTTCACATAACTCGTTTGGTTCCCGAGTTATGCGTCCTTGAAGTCCTGAGGTTTGTACCGTATGAGTTTTTGTTCATAAAAACCCCCCCATTATATATTATTACTTCTGCTTTGATGTTTTACAGTTTTACATACTAGATAGCTATAATTACAATGTTATTTTACCCCTTTAACGTTTAATTTAACCGCTTTTGGGCTTTGAAGTTTTACGTTTTGTAATTATTATATCTCCCTTATTTTATTCTCAAATTTGATTCTAAGTACATATTATTGTGCCCTATTGTGGTCTCTTCAATAGTACTTATTATTATTTTTTAAATAATCCCCCCTTCAACTCAAAAATTCCAAAAAACTCCCCAAGAATGACTTTCTAAGTCCATTTTCACCTGTTAATTATTATTAATTCATATTTTTTATTTATGACTATTGTTAATTCCCCTATGAGTTATGACTCTACGTTTTTTGAATTTTGAATTTAAGTTTTTTCCAAATTTTAGGTTTATGAGCCTCTATAAAAACTTGAATAACTTTTTTGTTTTAATTGCTTTTAAATTTATTCTTCGATATTATTAATCGGTTGATTCTACTGTACATTGATTTATTTTAATAATTTAGTATTTTAATAAAATAAGAAACAAGACAGAGCGACTGTACACGAACCAACATGAAATGTTCAACACCTGTTGCCGTGACGTCATCGTTCCTCCTCGTCCCCCATCTACATGGCTTTATCGCGGGAATTTAAACTGTTTTAAATTGGCTTGAGACTTTTGGCTTTTCCCAAGCCGTCTCAGTGTGTGTGTGTGTGTGTGTGTGTGTGTGTGTGTGTGTGTGTGTGTGTGTGTGTGTGTGTGTGTGTGTGTGTGTGTGTGTTAAAACTAAAGTTTTAAAACGATAATCTTCATGTTAATAGTTTAGCCATAATTTTGTTAAGTAGTGTTTGTTATAATTGTAATTTTTCATAATTTTAAAATATTAATTATTTCTCTCAAAAACGATATATTTTGATTTTTTCCAATTAATCTCTTTTCACGTATATGTAAACCTACACATTATATATTAAAATTTTGTTTATAATTTAAAATTCGGAAAAACTACAATTTCCTTGAAAGTTATTGTTTGCCGATCATTAACTTACAGTTTTCTCTGAAAAAGTTACGTTGTCACCATCTTCTAATTTTCAATTATAAGGCAGATATTCTTTTTTTTTTTCTTAAAAAGCTCTGTAAAATAATTATATTTTGCTCATATTTGTTTTGCTTTATATATATATATATATATATATATATATATATATATATATATATATATTGATCACTATCCCCCTCCCTAAATAATAATCCTTATTAAGGAGCCATTTAAAAAAATGTCAAAGAAATTTATAATATCATCATCGAATATTTATTTTCTCAGAATAAACTAAACTAACCTAATCAATTCCTGTAATATTTTTAATATCAATATTCTAAACCAATTTATTTATTTGGAAAGTAAATGCGATGAATGTAGTTCATGTTTGTTTATTGTTATAATTTGTTTAATGTAAGTAATGGTTAGGTCAAATAATTTATCTATTGTGCAATTTGATTCAGAGTGACAGTGGTGGACCATTGTTTTATACAAACCAACACGGGATAGCAGTTCAAATCGGTAAGTACTGTGTTAAAGAACTATTTGTGTATGTGGCCATAGAAATAACTGTGTACAAATCGGGTTTATCCCCTGGTATCCATAGTTAGCCCTGATTCCACCTGGGTGACTACACTATTTTCTTGGCTTATGTTTTTAAGTTAATTACATAGGATATTAAAATCGAAGTTCCATTAATTTTTTAGTTAAAATTATAAAATACGGTTAATTGTAACCTTCCTTTTTACAAAAAGAATATGGCAACCATCTAAGAGGTTTATACTGTATAATAGAAAATAAAGTTCTGGAAATACAATCCAGATTATAATCTCTTGATTAATTATTACTTTTAAGCGCATTAAAACTTATTAGAAAGTTTACACAATGATTATGCACTATTTATTTCAACATCACGAATGACTGCTTTCTTTTACTGTGTTTGAAATATTCTTTCGTAACGGACTTATAAACAAAATTCACATAACACAAACCATAAAAACAATAATGAATTTAGTTGACATAATTGAAGTACAAAATCCATAAGGTGTTAGAAAATGTCACAGAACGATTGAACTGCTCTTGAGTAAAAAGTTGAAACTATGGTGATGTCTTTCTCTCTCTCTCTCTCTCTCTCTCTCTCTCTCTCTCTCTCTCTCTCTCTCTCTCTCTCTCTCTCTCTCTCTCTCTCCTTGTCTGTTTTCTGAGAGCTAATCACCCATTCCTTCCATCCTCAAACTGTTGTGTCTCGACTAAGTCCGGGAGCACTGTCACTCTATCCGTTGTATGAGGGATAATAAATACCT
>OY740777.1:38183501-38289440 GCA_963513935.1 Aphrophora alni
CCTTGGATGCATTGTGTCGTTTGTCACTCACATCCCAACTATAGTCACTTTAGTAATGATAACTGTACAACAGAAGTCTCATTGTGTTTGTATTTAAATTACAGAAAAATATATTTTTTGGTGATTTCTACCTACAGATTTTTCATACACATTGACAGCCCAAACACATTGTGCTATAATTTTTACTTTTTCATGCAGTCATGTTTTCGTAAACATCTGAACCCAATCGTTGTATCAATGTAGAAATTAACATTACTATAAAAATTCCCCATATATTATCTTCATAAATGCTTGTGGTTGCATTCTTCAAAATCAAATTAAAACAGAAGTAAGCAAACTGACGAGGTCTTAATGTGAAAACTGTTGTAATTAGAAGGTTTTATAATATGCGTGTAGTTTTTCAGCAGAAAGTACAGGCAATGAGAGGAGATGAAAAGGATGATATTGATAGGGACTTGCGTTTTTTGGAAAGATTCAGCTCTCAGCCAAAGAAGTAATGATGAAACGGTCTTATCCCCCATACAACAGAGAGAGTGACAGTGCTCCCGGAATCAGTCGAGACACAACAGTTTAAGGATGGAAGGAATTGGTGATTAGCTCTCAGACAATCAAGAGACGTTTCTCCTCGTCGCAAAAACCTATTTGTAGCTCTCTTGCATAATGAATTTATTCATTTTATAAAAGAGGTTGTACAAACGGAATTACATTGTTAATAATATAACATAATTAATTCGTAACAGGTTTTTGACAAGTCTTGCAGACAAGTGTCTTCTTCTATAGGGATTTAACCTGATCATATTATAACTGTTTTCACTTGCATTTATGACCGTAGACCTGAGTCAGGGTTGTCTATCGATTTAGGAGGCATGGATATTTCTCGTGTAGTCGAAATTGTTGTTAGTAAAGTAGCTCTGATAAACTTGTGTCTTCATCCTGCAGGCTAAGCGCAGTCCAAAATGTTTTCCCTTCACTAAAGTCCTTCAAGGTGGGCTTTTAACGTTCATTGCCTCCGTTGCTTTGTAGATGACATGCAGGTTCGAATTCTGGAAATCCAAAGAGTCGAGTGAATGAAGCAAAAAGTTGTGACACAAATTGTCTATTTTTGTCTGTAGTGATGTTCAATGGTACTACAAACCGCAAGATATAGTGAGTGTAAGAAGCTTTGACCACAGTAACTTAATCATTGAAAAGGATGTCAATCGTTGTATTAATGGGAAATATTGTAAATTTAAAGAGGTACCTGTGGAAATAAATACTTATCTTAATCAATAAAGACAACCATAAGATTTAGTAAGACATTTTAAAACGGGAAGAGATTTCGTGTTAATGGAGATGGGATAAAATCTTTTAACGGGAGATATGTAGTTGATTGTGAAGAGGAATTTATTTTTGTTGGTGTTAAATTAAATTTAATAAAAATCGTTTTAACATATTTTGAGAAAATCATAATTTTAGTATTAGTTACCTAATAACGATAAACTTCATATATAAACACGTCCAGAATTGTTAAATTAAAGTTAAAATTCTTATTTATAGTATAAGGATTTAATAAATACTTGAAAAGCAACACATTTGAAGCGGCTGAGATGATCAAGTGACTATTCATATCTTGACCAAACACAAAGACCTCTTAGTATTTTTAAATCCAGTACAGTATACCCATAAGCTTGTAATACAGAGCTCGTTTGCCGATTAAATATACTTGAGTGTAATACTACGTCATGATGGAAAACCCAAGTAATACCCTTTTGCAATCATTCTCTGAAAAAAATGATATACAAGAATCTATCCAGTACGATGACCCCCAACTAACCTCTAATCAAAACATAAATAACGTATTTCGGAAAGGTTGTTGTTTTACAAATCAAAGCAAAGGTAAAGTACCGATATTATCCATCCATAAAACGCTAACGTAACTATAGAATCCGGAAATGACCTTGTCTACTATATCTGGATTGAGGAAATGACCTTATCTGATATACGGAATGCGGAAATCATAATCATGAATCATGTGTCTGGTATGCGGAATGTATGGAATGCGGAAATATGAAACATATGTATGACAGGATTGGAATGTACGTACTGTAATGCGAAAGTATGACTCATGTGTGCAGGATACGGCATTACATTATTACTGACAATAATTATTTACTATTAATAAAGTTTTATAATATCTTTCTGTGTAATAAATATGTACTTACCCCTTTACAAGATGAGCTGCCGTCAGTATGTAAAAATCGTTTATTACTGTGCCTGCACCTATACGTTTTTCATTATCTGCGTAATTGATGAGTGCTATCCAAGGGTAAGCATGTGGTTTAGTATTTTTACCATCAACTATTCTGTCAAATGTTTTATTATTTATCTCACCACAAGCTATAAAATAAAAATAATGTTAAAACCTAAATCATTGCCAATAATTGTAGATTACAAATCACGCAAAAAAAAAATCAATAAATTACCTCACTTTCAATTTCACCATAATTTTACAACCAACTTTTACATGTTTTGATCCATAATCGTTCATTTCATTGGATATCCACCACACAACAAATTTTTTCTATCATACTACTTGTGCTTGGGATTAATCCTGTGTTTAAATTTCTACAAACATGCCGACAACAAACAATAGATAGATAATATTTAAAATTTGTTATCAATAGGAAAATGTGATGTAAGTGTTTAGCTTCTGATTACAAAATATATAAATAAAAACTACAACACTATATACAGCTGATGGCATTGATTTTACAGAAGCTGGGTGATGATGTAACATAAACTGACTGAAATAAAATAGCTTTGGCAATAATAATAATAACAACAACAACAACAACAACAACCACAACAACAACAACCACAACAATAATAATAATAATTATTATTAATAAAAGTACTGTAAATGTACCAAGTACATGTTTTATTTTTAATATACAGTTGATTCTTCTGTCATTAAATGTTCAAAGTTAACATTCAAGTTATCATAAATTGGTGGAGTATTTACTAATTTCAATGGAGTACTTTTCAAATATATATATATTACTTTTTTATCTCTTCTGAAATTTAAAATTCTTCTGAGGGATGATTTAGGTTTTCCCAAACAAAAAAACTTCTCTCTACGGAAACAATTTTGAGCGCAATTATAAATAATATTAAATAAAACACCGAATAAGCTTCGTGTCAAATATTATTTTTTTCTGTTTAGATTTCCATAATAAGTTGTAACTATAAATCTCTGAATTGGTCCTCGTCGTAAAGAGTAGTTATAGTTTTAGTCTTCGGATATCGGAAAAAAATATAAATCAAAATACTTTAAAATTATTCAATTTTGCGATAGGAATTTTTTTTTACAAAATGTTTTATCCATAAATGTAAAAAATAGGCTTTTTTTAAGCTTAGCAAACTATTGGACTTCTGGCATAAAAAATTGTCTAATTTATTATATTTTCCACAAGCTTGTTATTTGATAAGTGCAACTCTATCCCTTTTCTCACTCGGTTCTGTAGAAAAGCAAGTTATTGAATCAGTTACCTCAAATATGTTTCTATAATTGGTTTATTTTCCTTTCGTTTGTTAACACTGATTTTGTAGGTTTAATTTGAGAAATACAAAAACTAGCAATTTTTATCTAGGATATTAAATTAAATTATACGTCTACAAGTTCACAAACATTAAATATTACAACTACCAAACATGTAAACCTAAGTTTGCTAAATTGATGAAAAATCATATCACATTGAATGGTTAAAAAATATAATAAAAAAAGCACATGTAATACTTAGAAGTGAAAGTAGACAATATACTAAGTTTTGGTTAATATACTATATAGAGAAAATTACTACGAAATTTGTTTTCTTGTCCTTGTCTTGTAAGGTTAATATCTAATATAAATGATCCGAAAAAAAAGAAAAGTGTTGAGCACTTCACTCAAGATTATTGTATGCAGTATCCGTGTGAGCAGAGGTGATGCAAAATAGTGATAAAGGTAGATTTCGGCCTCACTTCAAAAGTGTATGGCTTTGAAGATTATATCACCCAATCGCACTGTGTCATGAAATGGACATATTATTAGTTTTAATCATTACTTTCAATATTCTTAGTGCAGAAAAATAATAAATAACGTCTTAAATCGACTATCTCTACAAAACTAGGTGTAACATAAAATTGAAATTTTGTTCTATCTATAAAAATTATGAGAATAATATAATACATATATATTTGTTGGGTATGTAAAAAACGATTATTTTGAAAATATATTAAATATGTAATTTTTTAATGCTCACTTATGTTTTACACAAATAATTACTATTCAAAATTGGACTTGTAATTCATAATATATGGACCATTAAAAGAAAATATTACTTAGACTGAATTTACAAGATACGACAAAAAAATCATATATTTCTATATCGGCAATGACGTCATGAGAGTGGGGAAAGTTACCACAACCTGACCACACTTTAGGTCTGATATTAAAATCAAGAAAATTACTTTTGAAGTTAATTAAAGAGTAGTAAATTTTAGACAATTTTAAACAATAATGGTTTACAAAGACAATAGTGATAAACTAGGTGAAATCAACTGAGATAATAACCCAAAATAAGATAAACACAAAAGGGAAATTTTACTAAGAAAATTTTGTCAGGTTGGTAGTGACAATTCCCCCAAAAAGGGAGAGATCAAATGGTCCTAAGAAATTAGGATACTTTTTTCTACAAAACATCGAGGAGATAAAACTTCTCTTCACATCAATGGATTCAAATTACCAACTATTCAACCTGCAAACTTATAGCTTATGCAAGGGAATAAACCACCAGCCGTCAACACAGATTTGATTATCCAGAATCAAGAATTTAAAATCTGTATGATGTTCGAAGTGTCTGTGGTACAGAGAATAAAATCCAACTCTATATCAAAATTTATAATTAATTTTAAATTCATTTAATGGGGAGTATGATTGAACTATTATAATCAATTTAGTTTTTAAACTCACATTAAAAATAAAAGCAGAAAGTTTAAATGTGTTTAATTCAAAAAAGTAAAAAATAAAACATCACGAAGCTATTTTTAAATATATTTTATCCGTACCTCAGAAATATAAATGTGTGTGCATTCCATGTTTATCTCTAGGATAAGAATTCATAAATTTCTTAATTACTTTAAATTGATTACAGATTTTGGAAAATTAATTCTTTCACACGACATCATCTTAGGATGGAGTTGTTCACGTGGATAAAGCAAAACGAAAGTGAGCTAGTAAAGTTGGACAAATAAAGAAGAAAAAATAGTAGGATATACAATGAAAAAATATAGGAAAAAAGAAAATTTAATACAAAAGTTCTGTATTGACATTCAGGGTTGGTATTCTTCCTTACCTTACAACGCACAAGTGTCGCACTAGCGAGAGATTGTAAATACACACTTACTGGTATGGCTAACAGTGACAGAGGTTATATAAGTCATTCTTGTTCACTGAGCATCAGCTCTCATTCACCAGATATATAAGTCTCTCTAATACAATAAACATCCTGCCTCTTACATGTGTTATTGAGACCTGATGTATACATTACAAATATTGTCTTTATATCCTGCATCACTGACAATTGTGGAAGAGTCATAGTCCACTACGTTACTTATATAAATCAGAGTGTTAGTATTGTGTTACATACATTTCTGAGCGGAAGTGTGTAACAGTATGATCGAGCAGACTGACTGTAATCTTTTTTAGTTTTAAGTATATGTCAGATCTACGTTATCTTTAATAATTCTCTAAAATAAAATATACCACATTGTCCACGATCAACTGTATTTTGGGTGATATGAAAAGAACTCAAACCGATGTAATGGAAGTGTTGTTAGGTCTTACTCTACCAGATATTTTAATCATGTTGGAGGCAAGGATAAGGGTATAAAAATTGCAGTTTGCTGGTATCAGGATATATCATCAGGTAAGCTAACATATTGGTATTAGAGACATTTAATTGATAGATATTCTGGAAGTGGCGACTGATACGATAACAAATATTACTAACTGAGATGTCACATTGTTTCAGATATGACAGAAATAAATGGTGGTAATACGTGAGGAATTCACTGAATCCGAACCAAAGGAGTCCAATATCAGTATACATACAGTGTTAGATGTTTACAAAGTGATATCTAAAAAGAACATTAGCATAAGAGAGAGAATGATAAACCCTTTTACGAAGAGAGGTGATTGTACTTACAGAATGTGCGAGAAAATATTCACAAGGGATTCATTGATAAGAGCATTATATAATCTCATATAGAAAGGCATCACCTCTGGTGTTTGGTGAATTTCAAGCATACTTCTAGGATTTTGTGGGACTGACATAGCGCATGTAAAACCGTGATAAAAACCTATATCTATTGAAAGGTCCCGTTCAACAGGGTTAATGTATATACCAATTTGTAAATTACTGTTTTGCAGCTAATATTTTGTACTATTTAGGTATATTTAATGCATATATTATTATATTAAGACCAAAGCTAAAATATAATTACCAATATGAAATAAATATACAGGCTACCTATTATAATTATAATAAATTATTGACGAAGCTTTTTTCACCCTTTAATTATATACGTAATAATATTTTATTAAAATAATATTCAAAATCAAATTTATTATACAATCATTTTAAAATTTATTAATTTTAGTGTTCAAAATTTAAAATATAGGTTTTGTAATACTTACCGCAGTCAAAAGGAGGATCACATTTATTATTCTGAAAATTAAAATGTAAACTTTAACAACATAATATTATTTATTGTTAATTCCTTACAGTGACATTTCATTGTAAAATGATGCAAGTTCTTACTTGAGGTAATTGTTTTGCGAACAGTAAATAGTTTTCATTATTAGGAAGCACAAAAACGCTAATCACTGTTTATATTATTATATGACTCATTGATTTAAAAGGTTACATGAGCGTAAATCTAAAGTTTTCAAAAAATAACACAACACAAAATTGTATAAAGTGTATATAAATAATACTGATTTATTATATTTTTTTGTTTACAGAACATTCATATAAACAAAACAAAAATGGTGGTGGTTGAAATTTTTAAACAGCGACAGAATTAACATCTCATCTGTACGCCCTCAATATGTCCATCTTTCAAAACTGTATCTAATATAATACCACTAGATGTTTTTTAAACAATACAAAATATAAGAGAAGTTATAACCTACATCACATAATAATTTTCACAGCAAATTGTGAAAATATGTTAGATAAAAATTTTATTTAAGAACAAAAATAATCTATTTTTTTATGTTACATTTAAAAAAAGTATTGCGTAAGCAAAGTTTTATATTACATACAAAAAATGTATTAACAAATAAAAAAAACACTTACCTAATTTTGAAATAGTTGCCATAATCTAAGGTTAATAAAAAATAGCTATATATCCTATTGGTTATTCAGTACTTAATAACAGCTCATTTTATACTGATTATTGATCTGTATATCTAAGACCAACAAACAAGCTGAAAGTCAAAGGAAATAGATTTAACTACTAAATAACGGATTTTTTTTCAAATGACTTTGATTTATAAACAGATTAAATGAAATTATAACGTCCCAAACTTGCTTACCCTCTTTTTGGCAATCACAGCTTCATTTTGTATTATTATTAACAATAGGAAAATTGGTACAACTGTCAAGAACTCCATTTATGTAATTTTAATATATTTTTAATAATGAGAATGACGAGAACACTTTGACTTCTTTTGACTAAAACGTGTATTGTCTTCTATTGCGCGCATTTATAGCTTTCGATTACTGATGTCTTTATTCAAACATAATCCTGTTAGTTCTGGAACGAATGGATTAAAATTAATCAACCTGTAAAATTGAATTAGTTATGACTATCGAATGAGCAACCAATTTTTCTGTAAAATTAAAATCAATCCCGTTTTTTTAATGAAATCAGCTCCCACAATACATGGAACGCTAAGTCACCTAGTGAGTAGAAACGTCAATTTCCAAGACGCATTGGTTATTTTATATTTTTATTGTGGCTGAACCAAAAATCGCCATCAGTTGTGTAGAGGCAGTAACACAATAATATAATACATTCTGAAAACGTCTCACCAAATCATGTTGCTTCAGTTGGATACTGGAAAATACTCTAAATTGAAAACACTACCATATAACTGAAGTGACATGTTTGGTCTAGAAAATCATTGTAACTGCGCATCCCCATGGAAGTATTTACTAGTTGCAATAAGAAATGGAAACTTTCAGGGCCCATGCTATGCATTTCTTTAATTATTATATTTTCGTGTTTAGATATTTTGCTTTCAATTACTGTGCTGTCGGACTGTATTCTACAATAATTCAAGTACACGATTGTACCCAATACCTATTTCTCCTGTTTAGTAAAAATAACATTATATCACGAAAATTTTATCTTCACTCGAAATACATATTGAATATGATTGATGAAA
This sequence comes from Aphrophora alni, assembly GCA_963513935.1. Classification (NCBI taxonomy): domain Eukaryota; kingdom Metazoa; phylum Arthropoda; class Insecta; order Hemiptera; family Aphrophoridae; genus Aphrophora; species Aphrophora alni. Next base: position 38,191,975 of record OY740777.1, read on the forward strand.
TCTCTCCAAAAACATCCTGCCAATAAAGTAATTTATTAGTGTACAGAAAATTATCTTCAGATAAAAGTCTTGGATATCAATGAATGTTAAAAACAAATTATAGACCACAATAATCTCTTTCTTGATTTGAAAAAGCTTGATATTTCGTAGTGAATAAAAGGAAATCAATGTTTATTCAATCCATTTATGTATAAATGATCTTGAATTATTTCATTGAATCTTGCGTAAACTTATATGTACTGCCGTTCTCATTTTTTGTAATATATTTTCATACATCAAACTGTAACGTATGCTTCCTTAGCGTTATGCTATTAAACTTTAAATCGAAATAAATCAAGGTTACCGGATAACTAGTACAAACTTCCTGAAATCCTTTATATACTAATCAAAATCACGTGTTTTAGTAGTTATTAACAAATCAAGAAGGTTAGAGATAAAGACAGATTATTCTACACAAACGGCAATATTGCAAGATCGAATGAAATAGAGGCCTGTCAAATATGTTGATTATATTTTTTGGTCAAACTGATTTTGTGTATCACACCTAAACTCAAATTATATTAATTTATTAAAATGGAAGTAAAAATATATTTTTTAAATTATTTTCTTAAAAAGAACAAAACGTAGAATTAAACAATTGTTATTTGTGTAACTAGTGAGCAAAGTGGCACTTTTTTAAACGAGAGAAAAATGTTGAGACATTGAGACAAATGCCTTAAAATAACGATTGTGGGCGAACGTTAAGAGTGCAGAAATTGCAGCGCATCTACAGAACTAGAAAAACTGTTGTGTTTGGAGGAAGGATGTGTTAAGCTTAATTTCTTGTTCCAATTGGTAATTATATTCAGCTAATTTCTTTGATGTAATAACAAAACCTAAAGGAATCCGTTTATCTGCGCATTCGTGTACTGTCAATGTTCCGGGAAATCCGTTATTTAGGGCTACAATTACTGTCAGTTAATATGATTTAGCAAAGTGACTTTCCTTGTTATTTATAAGTTTACAATTGTACGTCATATATATTGGATTAATTAGTTTTAGTTCTTATATATAACTCAGCAAAAATGGCTTTTGTATAGATTGGGGTTTACTCAAAAGGATTAGCTAGGAAACCATGGTGGTGTCCATCGTTTATTGTCCATCGCTTATTCCATATTGTTTATAATAATTAACCTAATATTAAAAATAAATCGAATTTAACTTTCTAAAATAAAGATATATGAATATTCTATGATAACAGATATTTTTATCAGTTTTTCTCCAGTTCCATATAACTATTATATTATACATAATTTGACACGCATCAGTGTTATTATTATATTATTTTTAAAACGAAATCACTTAATTTCATACAATACACTTTCACTATGACAATTATTTACAGATAAACATGAAGCGAACTAGCTATTGTTTTTGAAGAAATATTTGGGAGGCGTAAATAATTCCCAGTCTTTTTGTTCTCTAACTAAGCAATTGAAGAAATAAATATTAATTCAGATTTATTACCAGCACAAATGATGAATTTAATTGTTTAGTGAATATTAATTGTTTCGTAAAATAAATTTGATATCCTTGAGTCTAACAAGAGAAGAAATTTCTTTATTTTCCTACGTTTGGATATTAAACAAAAAGATAAATCATTCTTAACATAAAGCTATAATACCTGAGAAATAAGAAGTTACTAGATTTATGACATTTAATAAACATAATGGAAAATTTAGCAAATGTCATATCGTCGTTTCAATACTCTTTACATAAAATTACACTATATAAATATATACGTCATACATCATGTATAGCGTCTCGAGCTACTTAAGACAAATTCAGGAAGTCCTTTGTAACTACATTTACCTATAAGTAAAAATAAAATTTCATAATGTTAACCATTATATGAGGTTAACGTTTATTCTTGATTTTAAGTTTCACAATAACTTGGGAACTCGTTCTTGTCGGAATTCGCATTTTGTGTTAATCCTCATTTAGAAGAAAAGCAATTTGTAAAACTGAGTAATGGAAGTAGCATAATATCAAATAAATGTTCTTGAGACAAATAAAATTAAACTTTATTCAACCTTGAAATCAATAAGTATTTAACAAAGAAAAAGCCGGAATAAAAGTATGATTCCATCTCTTTGACTTGTGAGATTTAATGCTTGTGAGTTTGAAAAAAACATGACTACAAATTTTCACAAATATTATGTTTATTTTTTCAACGACACATTTTCCGTATTCAGTGATACACGAGCTACAATAATATTAACCCTTAAGTGCGCACGTTTGCATATCTGCAAAGCTACACTGACATAGCTTGTATTCAAAGCTAAGTAGATAAAATACTCTGAATTTCTCCTTTACACATCAGCAAAAGTGTGCATTAGCGACACAACTATAAACTGTGCCACCAGAATGCGCTGTTAACTTGTTTTATTATTGTTTGTAAATCTATGTCTAAGGTTGTGCTGCCAACTATAGTTTGTCAATTTCTAGGCAGTATTTAAAGAAGTTAATGTTTTTATTAACAGTTAATAATTTAAGTGGTTTAGGTAACATTTTAGGTATCTATTGGTGAAGTTTAATTTTTGTGTTTAGTATAATTATTGATTTTGTATAAAAAATGATTTCTTTGCATATCTGTGCACATTATAGTGCACATTATAGTGCACACCTTTGCACATATGCAATGTATCGAAAAACCATAATTAAATCTATAAAAAAAGTTTAATATTTTTTTTTAGCATTTTTCCCTTTTAAAATGATGACATATGAAAATAAAAATAATATTTTTTGTTCAAAATAAAAAATTGATCTTTTAAGGGTTAATCTAGTTCTCGGTAAGAGTACGCCCTTTACTTATGCATTATTAAGGTGCGTGCTTGGACTAAACTACTTTAAATTGCTAAACACATAAATTGCTATTCCAAAAACGTAAAGTTAACATATAACTAATAATGTTACTGAATAATCTCATATCAAATAATACAATTTTTGTTTTACATATACAATGCAACTTTATATACGTTCTAATTCATTATGTTTACAATTATATTACTGTATTTGTTATTATAACAATTTTCCTAACCATGTGTCAACAACAAAGTGTTTTATAATTTTAAGTAAAGTTTTTCGTCTAAACAGTGTTTGGCCAACGTTGATTTAATAGAGTCTTTTTTTATAAATTTCTGATTAAAAAAATCATGAAATTTCTCACACTCCCTCGGTCCCAGCCAACTCTCTCTCTCTCTTAGTTATTTTTAATTGTTTTAATTTTAATTTATTTTCTTTTTTTTATTATTAAGTTGTATTTTATATTATTATATTTGTTGTTATGTTGTATGGGGTTAGATGGTAGAGAGGACTATACAGTCCTAACCTCGCCCCTAAATAAAGACAATTCATTAATTCGTTCTCTCTCTCTAAACCGCTACAAAAATATTGTAATTGTAATCAGGAATATCTAAATGTATTAGTAACGTTAACAAAACTATTTACATCTGTATTTACCATACACAAATTATTTTATTCAATTCATTTTCTTGACTTCTTTAAGTTATCGTCCAATGGTCAATTATTTTTATATACACATTTTCTAAGCCCATAACAAGGCGTAAAGTGTTCTGAATGTAAAGCATTCAATTACCAGCAGCTATAAAACTTGACAATTCTGTCTCTTAAGTTGCATTATAGTTTTGTAACAAATAAATGCTTTTAGGGCGATAATTTAAACTATATTGCTTAAAAATTTCTTTACATATTGTTTTCAGTTATAGCTTGTCTATGCAAGTAAAGCGACAAATTGTTTCTTTTGTATATTTGATCGGGTACAATCACCGTGCAAGTATTCGAATATTTGTGGGCTTGCCCTTAGTTTCACATTCAGCATAACCTTAATTCTGTCAGATATTGATGGTGGACCAGATTGAGTGTTATCGTCCACAATCCCAGTTAACTTGAATTTTCTAACTGTCATTACAACATTACTAAATGTGACTGGATCTCTATTTGTTATGAATAGCAGTAGTAACCTCCAAATGTTGCTTTATACTTCTTTTAAATCTGAATATAGTTTCGACATTACAATGTCATTCACGAAGACGAACACAACAAAAATTACTAAATGTACACCACAAAATTAAATGAAGTGTGCAATTAAACATAAAAATATAACATATGAACGGTATTGTTGATATACCTATATTACTAGAGAGCTTAACTTAAAAACCTCCTCCCCCCTTCCGATAGTAAAGTGTTGCAATTAAACGTACAAATAAAAAACAAGCACTATTTTGGTTATGGGTATTTCTAGAGAGACTAACATTAAAAGCTCCCCCCTTCCAAAAATAGAAAGTTCCAATTAAATTTTTAAATATAAAACAATAACATTTTGGTAATGGGTATTGCTGGAGGGCTTAACTTAACAAGCACACCCTTGTGAAAATAAAGTGTGCAAATAAACATACAAATATAACATAATAAATAGTATATTTAAATGTAAATATTAGGGTAAAATATCTTTTTGAATTCTATAGTGTGCCAGATGATATTTTAGCTTTAAATCCTAATGGTTCAAGTATGAGATCTATGAGCCATTGTAAAAAAGTGTGTTCCCCTATTACTCAATTAATCTATGTTAGTTATTTTTTGTTTTCCTTGTAAATGTATTAATTTATTACTCAATTTTACGAATATTCAGGGTATATATTTATATATATATATTATATATATATATATATATGTGTGTGTGTTAATTTGAGTCATGTTTCATGCTTTATATTCAAAAAAAGTATTTTGTTATAAAAAAAAAGGATTAGATAGCATTTAAAGGCAAAATATATTTTTAATTATCCCACATGTGTATAGTGTATCTAAACATACGAGATAGTCAAAAAGGTATGTTTACTGTCTCATACCTAACGGAAAACCTCTTTTATATCTGTTCTATTACGTAAATCATTGCTCTTGGAATAGTCTGTTTTTTATTTTCCATTTTTCTACAGCTTAAACTGATTTTGTGCTTCGGACTAACACTCAAGAATGCGTTTTATGAAAGGGTTGTATACAAGTCTACGTACAAGTAAAGTTTTTTATTACTTTGTAAAAATGAAAAAAATAAATAAAATTTACAACCAAACGCTAGATATCTAAAGAAAAATAGAAATATATTAGCTTTTTATAAATTAAAATTATTGGTAAAACAAAACAAAATATCTTTCTACAAAACATACTTTATACGAGTATGTTCCGGTCATGGAACATTGACTGTACCGGTCATGTTTATGTTTTGGTGCACTGGAAAGATGAATGGCCATATCAGCCAAAACTATTCCAAAAGATTACAGTCGAGTTATGTTTAGACGTAGAATAAATAAGGTTACGACTAAAGGGAATTAAGCTTAGGCTTTATACAAATTTTGAAATATTCTTCAAAAAGGATGGAGAGTAATCAATAATAGTTTTATACCAACTCTTCTCCCTTAATAAGCACATGTAGGAACTTCACAAATTAATAAAATAACAATCTCTTATATAAATTAATACATTTATTTGATTGGATATTTAGATGGATTGTTTTTCTGTTTGAACGTGGATTGGGGATGGATGTGTGAGAATAGGTAGTGGTAAATGTTTGGACAGTATATAATTACATGTCACAAATTGAAATAAATAAACACTTGATTTTACATACACCTTTAATAAAAAAAAAACTTTTTATAGTAACATAAACAATAGGTAGTCTCTCTTAATGTTTAAATTGTGGTTAAAGAAACATAATTTTCTTGCGAGTAGAATAGTGTTATAAAAACAACGCCATCTTTCTTTCTTTCATTTTTCAATACGCTATTTTATAAGTACATATATGTGAGACAGGATACAATCAACATAGAGAAACATATAATGTAAACTAAAATATATAAATAGCTTCATACTAAAAAGAAAAAAAACTTCTGAAATATTAGCAGTTTAATTTAAATAAAGTATTTTTCAAATACTGTATATATATATATATATATATATATATATATATATATATATATATATATATATATATATATATAATTTAGAAATTTTTTTAATTGTATGAAAATAAAACAAACTTTCGAATGTTTGTATCAAATCTACTCACAAATAGTTGTTTATAGTTTTCAAAACTAAAACCATTATTGAAACTCAGTGCATTTTACATAAACAAAAGAAAACCACGAATAATGACGGACACTTAATAATACCATAAATAAAATCAAACACCCCCCCCCCCCACCGAAATACACCAAAACAAACAGTGAAACAGACAATACAATATTGTTTGGTTATTAAAATATAATAAAAATAATTAAATGTTTTATTGTAGTAATTGTAACTTTACACTTCTAGTGGAACAATTCTGGTGGTGAAATTGATTTTTAATTTTTCTTTCTTCATAAAGAATATAATGTTTTCAATATTTAAACTTTTTAAATTTAGAAACATCTCATACATCAGAAAAGGACATGTTTACATTTGATAAAATAGACTTCCAATTAATTTTAGTATATTGGATAATTTATTGGTTACGACAAAATAATAAACTTTAAATTAATCAATATTGTCCAAGAAAGATGAACACATTTACTTCGTTAAAAGTTTTGAAGTATTTTTTATTATGATTTTGTAAACTATATCAATATATATATAACAGATTGTTTTTTTAAACTTTATTTTTCATAATTGCTGACATATCACTTTTATAAATTTCAAACGTTTAGAAAAATATTTATGTAAAAGTATTTAATTTTTGTCAATTTTATTTTACTCTTTTCATGTAAGATTAAAGTAGAACTAATGACTTTCTTTTAAATTAAGTAAAAAAAATAAAAATACAAAACTATACTTTAACAGATTTATGTTGAGGCAACACTTATGAGAACTCCAAAATAATTAAAACAGAATGTACACTTTATATGAACAAGAAGACATTTCAGTGACTATGATTAGACATTTGGATTGGGGTGAGCCCTGACATTAACTAAAAAACTGAAGACCTATTGTAAATTCCCTGTGACAGAAAAGATTGCTTTCATTTTTTTTTCTTTTTGTGTGACTTGCTTTACAATTCCATCCCTTTGGGTGATTTAACTAATCCACTTGTTGATGACTGCTGTAACAGGGAACATTGAGATCCCTGAAAACGGTTAAGGTTGTTAGTCCCTACTTACCTAACTTGGCAGTTTTTTTTTGTTACCTCCAACACCTTTCTATCCCAGAACCCAGTGCTGTGTAATTTCAGTGACTAAATCATAATCTTTATTTATTACATGTACTTCTAGCCAATAAACTACAACAGACATGTCCAACGGCCCTGATACAAATAGGAATAAAAAGCAATATGTGTATAAGTCCATCAAAATTAAACAATGGTATGCAGCAAAAATGATGAAAATAAAGATTTTAGAATCTTTTCCAAAATATGTGATGATTATCTTCTCAGAATTGGTCAAAAAAGTCCTACCCTATGACATACTACACTACACACCTTACAGTACACTACAAACACATCACATTACACCAAAGATGATGATAAAGTCATTAAAAAGTCTATTTCAAAATATAAAGTTTCGTTCTTGAAAATTGTGCTTCTATAATTTGGTGAAGGTAAAAGTGGTCAAATTTTGATATTGTGAACAATATATTTAATATTCATTGAACTATGTAAGTCTTAATAAAGCAGTTCATATTTTTATTTTTTATATCATTTTAATAACCTATTATTCTTAAACCTGAAGTATTGTGGACTTATAAGATTATAAGACTAAGCGTATTTGTTATAAGATTATAAAACCATTTTTTGCAATAATTAAAATAATAAAAGAGAAGTAAAGTATAAAAACAATCCTCTATTATATATCGATAAAACTACTGTAATAGACTACCTATAATATATCAATGGGTGGAATTCAATGTATTCTCTATTCATAACATAGTAAGTTTAAAAATTAAATTAAGTTTGCTTATCACAATTCTTTGTAACAATATTGAGTAGCTTTAGTGTGTTCTCGAATCCAATCTAGGAATAAGGTAACTGAGGTATAAAATGTAGGACCGCTATCGTCATGATCATCATCCTCTAAAGACGTAATGCCTGAGAAATCAAAACAAATTAATAGTTTGAAAATGTAAAATGAGCTTAATGTGACAAAATTAAAAGGGATGCATTATTGTGGTTACAATTAAAAATTTAGAAAATGGTATTGGAATAAACAACAACAAAAATTTAGCATTACAACATACATTCATCCCCAACCTTGAGGTCCATTCTGACTTACGCCAATAAAAATGACAGATTATGAAATTAAAGAAATTCCTTGGTTACTGTACTTTATAATGTACTCTAAGGAAAATAGTAAGGAGAGAGAGATATATTACAACAAAAACCTTACTGTTATTGTAATCAAATTTGACCTGAGAAGTTTCATTACCATAACATTTCAATGTAATGTCATTTTTGTATATTTACTGTTTTTGAAGTAAATATATCGTTTTAAATATTTTATCTGCCTCATTTTGCACTATAATGCACTATAAATACTTGCATACAGAGAAAGAGAAGAGAGAGAGAGAGAGAGAGAGAGAGAGAGAGAGAGAGAGAGAGAGAGAGAGAGAGAGAGAGAGAGAGAGAGAGAGAGAGAGAGAGACATCACCATAGTTTCAACTTTTTCCTCAAATCGTTTTCAATCGTTCTTTGACATTTTCTAACACCTTGTGGATTTTGTACTTCAATTATGTCAACTAAATTCATATTGTTTTTATGGTTTGTGTTATGTCAATTTTGTTTAAGTCCGTTACCAAAGAATATTTCAAACACAGTAAAAGAAAGCAGTCATTCGTGATGTTGAAATAAATAGTGCACAATCATTGTGTAAACTTTCTAACAAGTTTTAATGCGCTTAAAAGTAATAATTAATCAAGGGATTATAATCTGGATTGTATTTCCAGAACTTTATTTTCTATTATATAAACCTCTTAGATGGTTGCCATATTAGTTTTGTAAAAAGGAAGGTTACAATTAACCGTATTTTATAATTTTAACTAAAAAAAATTAATGGAACTTCGATTTTAATATACTATGTAATGAGCTAAAAACATAAGTCAAGAAAATAGTATAGTCACCCAGGTGGAATCAGGGCTAACTAAGGATACCAGAAAAAAAAACCCGATTTGTACACAGTTGTTATTTCTATGGTCACATACACAAATAGTTCTTTAAGACAGTACTTACCGACTTGAACTGCTATCCCGTGTTGGTTTGTATAAAACAATGGTACACCACTGTCACCCTGAATTAAATTGCACAATAAATAAACACAATTTGACACAACCAGTATTTACATTAAACAAATTATAACAATAAACAAACATGAACTACATTCATCGCATTTACTTTCCAAATAAATAAATTGGTTTAGAATATTGATATTAAAAATATTACAGGAATTGATTAGGTTAGTTTAGTTTATTCTGAGAAAATAAATCTTCAATGATGATATTATAAATTTCTTTGGCATTTTTTTAAATGGCTCCTTAATAAGGATTTATTTTAGGGAGGGGCTAGTGATTAGTGATCAATATATATATATATATATATATATATATATATATATATATATATATATATATATATATATATAAAGCAAAACAAATATGAGCAAAATATAATTATTTTACAGAGCGTTTTAAGAAAAAAAAATAGAATATCTGCCTTATACTTGAAAAATAGAAGATGGTGTCAACGCAACTTTTTCAGAGAAAACTGTAAGTTACTGATCGGCAATCACTTTCAAGCAAATTGTAGTTTTTCCAAATTTTAAATTATAAACAAAATTTTAATATATAATGTGTATGTTTACATATACGTGAGAAGAGATTAATTGGAAAAAAATATTATATCTTTTTTAAGAGAAATAATTAATATTTTTAAAATATGAAAAATTAAAATTATAACAAACACTACTTAACAAAATTATGGCTAAACTATTAACATGAAGATTATCGTTTTAAAACTTTAGTTTAACAAAACACACACACACACACACACACACACACACACACACACACACACACACACTATTAGAATATACGTATAAAGAGTTATATTTTAATTTTATAAATTTTAGATTACAACAGAATAATTTAATAAATTTAATGTCTTCTAAACGGCACGTCCTTTGAAGAGCCCCCATACCAACGGTAATAAACTAAAGTAAGTAAATTTATTAAATTGTGTGAAACTTTGTATAAGAAAATTTGAACAGACCCCCGAATAGTTGGATTGTTTTATTTTTCTTGAAACGGATACCGTTTCACTACTCCTATGCTTTTAGAAACTGGTTTTACTGTAATAAATATGAAATTTACTCATTACCTGTGTTCAACTTGTCACTGAATGAACTTAACTTCTAAGAAATATTGAATAATGTTATGTACTGTATTATGTGTTATTGTATATTGGTATCCTATTTTTTTATTTCGTTGACAGCAATTTGGCGAATAATGAATAGTGATTAGTTATGTGTGTGCAGTGTTTTGATTATTATTATAATTTTTTTAATTTATATAATTATCGGAACAGCTGTCAACAAAATATAAATACATACGATACGTATGACGGTATGACATATATACCCATAATTGTATACGTTATTCTAAGCTATAATATCTAAATAAAGAATAGTATAATTACGGAGGAAGGACGGTGCTTAGATCCAGAAGTACAGATCATTGTGTCAGGGGACATAGTAACACCTGGCTGACATTCTCTTCTTGTCAACACTTCCACCTGAGTTTCTTGAAGTAATGGAGAATACTTTTGTGCATTCCATACAGTTGATCCCCATCCAATAACGGTGGCTATTTTGTGTTCGATTTTTTCATCTGCAATATAATAATATGTATATTTATTGCAAACAAAATATGATGTAGATTTATGTGAAATACACAAGCTTCGTACATCACTTAAACTTGCTATTCTTGTTTACAAATGTTAACTTTTTTGTCATATAATGAAATAACAAATTTGACCATATTTCGACTTAAAATACCTACAATATATTACAACATTTAAATATCATTTTATGAATATGGATTCATTTTATCGATCCAACATTGAGTTTTCATATTGAATAGAGGTTTTATATTGTAAACCATTATCAATTTTCCGTTTATTAAACAATAAAAAAATATTTAGAAAAAAAACAGACATGTCATTTGGCGCCAATAAACATATTATTTTCAATTTATTACCAATTATGTACTGGAATTGAATAACCATTATCGTTTTTTTTTCCAATTATACAACATTATTTTTAAATTCAGGTTTTATATGTAAAACAATGTCGCAATGCCATTTCCTAAACAATAATTCTCCAGTATGGAAAATGTCTAATCTAGACAATGATGAAATTATAAATTTTGCCATTATAATAAAACAGTTGAAACTAATGACATAAACAGTGACTACTAAATAACAGAAAGCGAATAAAATTATATCAAAGGAATTAACGTAAAAACAGATGGTGAAACTAGCGACACGATAAGTGATTAAGTAATAACAGGAGGCGAAACTATAATAAGGCAAAGTTAAACTGGCGACAGCCCCAGAGTTAGAGTTCATAAAACATCAGTAGGTGAAACTACCGCCATCACCTGAAATCATGAAACAACCTAGCAACATTCCTAGAGATCATGTAAAGACAGTGAAAATAGCGACATAACCTGATATCATGTAACAACAGAAGGTGAAACTAAAGATCGTGTAGAAGATTAAAGTAGAAGATAAAAGTAACCATAGCTCTTTACAAATTACGCAAAACAGAAGATAAAATCAGCGAAATAACTATAAATCAAGTAATAATAAAAATTGAAACAAGCATTATTAGAGGTCATGGAATAACAGAAGGCGTAAATAACTAGATAACCAGAAATATCGTAACAACAGAAAGTGAATTTAGAACGTAACCAAATATCATTTTAGAATATAAAATAAATGAACACAATAAAGGAGATGATGGAACAAAATACGGTTTAAATAGCGACATCTCCGAAGATAATGTATCAACAGAACGTGAGATTTGCAACATAATGTCATGTGTAACAGTCTTACACAATTAGAGATCGAGTAATAACAGAAACCTTTTATTTTTTATTATTAATCTTGTATTTATTTACCATAAACAGTAAAAAGAAAACAAAATTAAAAAATGAAAAAACAAACATAATATTTAGTAAATTCTATAATTTTATTGAGTCTTGCGACCATGGTTTCGCCAGCAACGGCATTTACAAGGCAGCTTAACACAGACTAAGGAAGTTATTGAAAACTGACATATAATATTACAAAATGAAGAACATTTACTTAGCTTAAGGGGAGAGATTGGAAGGGCGCGGGAAACATGTAGTCTTAAGGAAGAAAATGGTTTTAACAAAGGATAATTTGACAAAAATTGTACCTGATCATTGAGTACCATTTTGGTGTCTTTACAAAATATTCTCCTAATCTCTAACATTTCTAATGAATTAAATTTCCTACTTTTTGCATTTAGTTGGAGAATATCAAATAAATTTTGATCAAACATTTTAAAGAAAGTAGTCATATTCATGCCAAATAATTGGTTTCACTTTGTATAATGTTGTTTACTAATTTTTTAACCACATTTTTGATAACATTTAGTTTCCAACTGTTATTCGTCAGAAAGTATCTTATCTACTTTAACAATAGAATTTAAGGTGAATTATGTTATTGACTTACTTTTATTTGGTAGACATATAGGCTTAACAAAGTCAGTGAACATAATCCTTCGATTAACTTTTAAAAGAGCAATGTCGCTATTATAATACAAAACTCCATTTATGATCATCGAACCACCATATCTTTCATGAATTATACTTTCCTTTACTTTAAACGATTGATATCTTTTAGGGTTGTGTTTCTCTCGATTATGTACTCCAAGGTCAATCGTGATATTTGTTATCGGAACCCTAGCAACACATAAGTTAATACTATAAATATCTGCATACAGAGAGAGAGAGAGAGAGAGAGAGAGAGAGAGAGAGAGAGAGAGAGAGAGAGAGAGAGAGAGAGAGAGAGAGAGAGAGAGAGAGAGAGAGAGAGAGAGAGAGAGAGAGAGAGAGAGAGAGAGAGAGAGAGAGAGAGAGAGAGAATATAAATATATATATATATATATATGTTATAAAATAGGTATGCACAATATATTAAGTAATAAATATTAATAAGATATTAAAACATCAATAAGAATGTCTTGCTTACTTCAATGATAAATTCTTATAAAGATGGTATTCAACATTTCAATGACCTTGTATTCATGTTGTGGTTTGTCACTCACATCCCAACTATAGTCACTTTAGTAATGATAACTGTACAACAGAAGTCTCATTGTGTTTGTATTTAAATTACTGAACAAATTATTTGTTAGTGATTTCTACCTACAGATTTTTAATACACATCGACCGACCAAACACATTGTGCTATAAATTTACTTATTCATGCAGTCATGTTTTCGTAAACCTCTGAACCCAATCGTTGTATCAATGTAGAAATTAACATTACTATAAAAACTCCCCAGATATTATCTTCATAAATGCTTGTGATTTCATTCTTAAAATCAAATTAAAACATTAGAAGTAAGCAAACTGACGAGGTCTTAATTAGATGGTATTATAATATGCGTGTTGATATTCAGCAGAGTGTGGAGAAAGTACTGGAATTCATAGGAGATGAAAAGAAAGATATTGATGAGGATATGCGTTGTTTGGAAAGATTTAAACCTCAGCCAAAGAAGTAATGATGAAACGGTTGTACTAAAGGTAATATCCCTCATACAATGGATAGAGTAACAGTGCCCCCGGAATCAGTCGAGACACAAGAGTTTGAGGGTGGAAGGAATGGGTGATTAGCTCTCAGACAACAGACAAGGAGACAGTGCTGACGGCATTATCCGCGTTCAATAATCGAAGTTAAGTGAGTAAATGACAAGAATACTTTATCAGTAATAGTAGATAAAGAGATAGATAGTGAGAGAGATAAATGTTTCAGATGACGGTTGATATAAGAATGTTCCACTAACAAAGAGACGTTTCTACACGCCGCTCTTGTGCATAATGAATTTATTCATTTTATAAAAGAGGTTGTACAAACGGAATTTCAGTGTTAATAATATAACATAATACGTAACAGGTTTTCAAGAAGTCTTGCAGACAAGTTTAGTGTCTCCTTCTTTAGGGTTTTAACCTGATCATATTATAACTGTTTTCACTTGCATTTATGACTGTAGACATGAGTCAGGGGTGTCTATCGATTTAGGAGGCATGGATATATTATCCTGGTAGTTGAAATTGTTTCCTGTAAAGTTACTCTAATAAACTAATGTTTTCATCCTGTCTTAGGCTATTCGAAGTCCAAAATGTTCTGCGTTCACTAAAGTCCTTCAAGGTGGGTTTTAACGTTCATTGCGTCATTTGCTTTGTAAATGACATGCAGGTTCGAATTCTAGAAATCCCAAAGGGTTGAGTGAATGAAGCAAAAAGTTGTGGCACAAATTTTCTATTTTTTCGGTAGTGATGTTCAATGGTACTACAAACTGCGAGATATAGTGAGTGTAAGAAGCTTTGACCATAGTAACTTAATCCTTAAAATAAAATAGATGTCAATCCTAGTGTTAATAGAAAATAAATGTTGTAAATATTAAAGTTTACCTTTGAAAATAAATACATATCTTAAAGAATTAAGGCAATCATAAGATTTAGTAAGGCATTTTAAAACACGACGAGATTTAGTGTTAATGGAGATGGGATAAAATCTTCTATATGTGAGATATGTAGTTGATTGTGAAGAGGAATTTATTTTTGTTGGTGTACCGTACTTGATGTTGCATCTGCTTTAAATAAATGTTTGTATATGGTACGTTTTAGCTGTCATGGATCTGATCATTTTCCTATCAAAACTTATTTAGAAGGTGGTACTACTTCAGTAGTTGAAATAGGCAATTACTTTTGTTGCGAAGTCTTAATAAGAGTGCTGAGCAACATAAAGAAATAAGATCACTAAAATATTTCATACAATGAACTCATCGGTTACACTCAGAAAGTAAAGTATTTAAACTGCATTAATAACTCATTTAATTTGGTTTTAAATAATTGGACGTTTTTAAATATCCGACAATAACAGTTTTATTATGAAAGTTTGATTTTGAATATAATCCTTAAGGGTTGATTCCTCATTTGATCTAATGGATTATCGGACATTTGTGAGCTAAGTCGCTAAACACTTCCTTGACTATTATGTTGTTTACCTCAATACCACATTTCTATGTAATTATGTATATCGTAGAAATTCATTGAATTACATCATATTAAACTTTAGAAATTCTGGATTGTCGCAATGTGACTGGTATTATGAAATTATCTTTGAATTCTATTAATCCTGCACTGGTTATAACAGTTACTGAAAATTGATTAGCCAATACAATTCATTAATTTATTGAATCAGTTCTTTTCTTTTCTTTTACTCCATTGTTAAATCACTGAATTAGCTACATCCTGATAAAACTACATAAAAGAGTTAAAATTTTGGACATTTATTGAAATTGATAGAGAAAAATTATGATAATAGTACTATTGTAATACCGTATCCTGCACACATGAGCCATACATCCGCATTCCATACATTCCATGGATGCCATACATTGATTCATACTTCCGCATTTCATACATTCCATACATTTCCGCATACCATTCACATATTTCATGTTTATTATTTAAAAATCATTCTTATAAATTTAATAAAAATCGTTTTATAAGATTTTGAAAAAAATCGTTATTTAGTTTTAGTTGCCTATTAACGGTAAACTTTATATATAAACGTCCTGACTTGTTAAATAAAAGTTAAAACTCCTATTTATTGTATAAAGATTCGATAAATACTAGAGAAGCAACATATTTGAAGCGGCTGAGATGATCAAGTGACTATTCGTATCTTTATGAAACACAAAGACTTCTTAGTATTTATAAAACCAGTATAGTATATCCATAAACTTGTAATACAGAGCTCGTTTGCCGATTAAATAAACATGAGTGTAATACTACGTCATGACGGAAAACCCCAGTAATACCCTTTCGCAATCATTCTCTGAAAAAAAAAAAAGATAAACAAGAATCTATCCAGTACGATGATCTGAACAATCTCTAATCAAAACATAAACAACGTATTCCAGAGAAGACGTTGACCTTTAAATCAAAACAAACATAAACATTCGGAGATCGACAAACCGCTAATCAAAACGTAAGCGACATATACCCGATAGGTCGTCCACCTAAAAATCAAAACAAACATAAAGATTCGGAGATCGACAAACCCCTAATCAAAACGTAAGCAACATATACCCGAGGGGTCGTCAAGCTACAAATCAAAACAAACATAAAGATTCAGAGATCGACTTACCTTTAATCAAAACGTAAGCACTTATACCCGAGGGGTCGTCGACCTACAAATCAAAACAAACATAAGATTCGGAGATCAACAAACCCCTATTCAAAACGTAAGCGACATATATCCGAGGGGTCGTCGACCTACGAATCAAAATAAATATAAAGATTCAGAGATTGACAAACCTCTAATCAAAACGTAAGCGACATATACCCGAGGGGTCGTCGACCTACAAATCGAAACAAACATAAAGATTCGGAGATCGACAAACCACTAATCAAAACGTAAGCAACATATACCCGAGGGGTCGTCGACCTACAAATTAAAACAAACATAAAGATTCGGAGATCGACAAACCTTTAATCAAAACGTAAGCAACATATACCCGAGGGGTCGTCAACCTACAAATCAAAATAAACATAAAGATTCGGAGATCGACAAACCTTTAATCAAAACGTAAGCAACTTATACCCGAGGGGTCGTCGACCTACAAATCAAAATAAACATAAAGATTCGGAGATCGACAAACCTTTAATCAAAACGTAAGCAACATATACCCGAGGGGTCGTCAACCTACAAATCAAAACAAACATAAAGATTCGGAGATCGACAAACCTTTAATCAAAACGTAAGCAACTTATACCCGAGGGGTCGTCGACCTACAAATCAAAACACACATAAAGATTCGGAGATCAAAAAACCCCTAATCAAAACGTAAACGACTTATACCCGAGGGGTCGTCGACCCACAAATCAACACAAACATAAAGATTCGGAGATCGACAAACCCCTAATCAAAACGTAAACAACATATACCAGAGGGGTCGTCGACCTAGAAATCAAAATAAACATAAAGATTCGGAGATCGACAAACCCCTAATCAAAACGTAAACAACATATACCCGAGGGGTCGTCGACCTAGAAATCAAAATAAACATAAAGATTCGGAGATCGACAAACCTTTAATCAAAACGTAAGCAACTTATACCCGAGGGGTCGTCGACCTACAAATCAAAACAAACATAAAGATTCGGAGATCGACAAACCTTTAATCAAATCGTAATCAACATACACCCGAGGGGTCGTCGACCTACAAATCAAATCAAACATAAGATTCGGAGATCAAAAAACCCCTAATCAAAACGTAAGCAACATATATCTGAGGCGTCGTCAACCTACAAATCAAAACAAACATAAAGGTTCGGAGATCGACAAACCCCTAATCAAAACGTAAGCAACATATACCCGAGGGGTCGTCGACCTACAAATTAAAACAAACATAAAGATTCGGAGATCGACAAACCCCTAATCAAAACGTAAGCAACATATACCTGAGGGGTCGTCGACCTACAAATCAAAATAAACAGAAAGATTCGGAGGTCTACAAACCTCTAATCAAAACATAAACAAATTATTGCGGAAGGGTTGTTGACTTACAAATCAGAACAAAGTTCAAAAAACGCTAAGGTAACTATGGTATCCGTAAATGACCTTGTCTACTATATCTGGATTGCGGAAATGACCTTTCTGTTACGTGGAATGCGGAAATCATAAGCATGAATCATGTGTCTGGTATGCGGAATGTATGGAAAGCAGAAATGTGAATTATATGTTTGACATGATCGAATGTACGGAATGCGGAAGTATGGCTCATGTGTGTAGATTACATTATTACTGACAATAATTATTTATTAGTAATAAATTTGTACAATATCTTTCTGTGTAATAAATATTTACTTACTCGCTTGCAAAAAGAGCTGCCGTCATTATGTAAAAATCATTTATTATTGTGCCTGCACCCATAAGTTCTTGGTTACCTTCGACAAAATTGATGAGTGCTATCCAAGGGTAAGCATGTGGTTTAGTAATTTTACCACCAACTATCTTGTCTAATATTTTATTATTTATCTCACCACAAGCTGTAAAAAAAAGAAGAAAAAATATGTTAAAATCTATCTCATTGCCAAAAAATTTAGATGTTTCAACTTACGTCAAAACAATCAATATTTACCCCACTTTCACCTTCACCATAATTTTACTACCAACCTTTACATGTATTGATCCATGATCGATCATTTCATAGGATATCCACCACACAACCAATATTATCTATCAGACTACTTGTCCTTGAGATCAATTCTGTGATTAAATTTCTACAACCAAGCCGACAACAATGAATAGACAGATAAAAAATAAAAATTTGTTATCATAAGGTAAAATGTGTTGTAAATGTTTAGCTTCTTATTACAAAATTTATAAAGAAAAATTATACCACTTTATACAGCTGATAGCATTGATGTTACAGAAGCTTGTTATATTCGATTGGTTGAAGATGTTACATAAACTGACAGAAATAAAAAAGCTTAAAGGCAATAATAATAGCATCAACAAAAACAATAACAACAACATTATTACTACTACTACTACTACTACTACTAATAATAATAATAATAATAATAATAATAATAATAATAATAATAATAATAATAATAATAGTAATAATTCCAAGTGTGAAAGGTTGGATAGAGAGGAGTCATGGGGAGGTCAACTATTATCTGACCCAACTGCTGTCTGGACACGGTTACTTCCGTTCCTACCTGTTTAAACAAAGAAAAGTAGAAAGCCCTATGTGTCTCGCTTGTGGACAAGGAGTAGACAATGCAGAACACACATTGTTCATATGCAGCCAATGGAGCTTACAAAGAAGAGTACTGATAGAAAAGATCGGACAATTCACCCCCGAAAACATGGTAGAGCTTATGCTGAAAAAGGAGGATAACAGGGATGCCGTAGCTAAGTATGTGGAGACGATGAAACAGAATGGTCTGGTCGACGACCAAAACACGTGAAGCAACAGCAGCATCCGCAGAACAGAGCAAACGCCAATCTGGCGAAGAACAGCCATCTTGTGTAATGCTAACGCGGGTCCAGGATGGAAATCTCAACGAGGTTTAGACAAAAGAGGAAGGGTTTTAGTGGGTCGTACAGGTGGTACAGCCCCACACACCAGTCGGTCTCGCTGGGCCACTGATGGTGCGAATGCGCATTTCCCCCCTCTTCGGAAAAAAATATAAAAATAAATAATTTCAATTATAATAAATACAAATACTGTAAATAAACCAAGTAGTACATGTTATATTTTTAATATATAATTGATTCTTCTTTTATTAAATGTTCAAAGTTAACAATCAAGTTATCATAAATTGGTAGAATATATATATATATATATATATATATAATATATATATATATTCCTTTTTTATCACTTCTGAAATTCAATTCTTCTGCGGGATGATTTAGTTTTTCCCAAATAAAAAAACTTCTCTCTACGGGAACAATTTTGAAGGCCATTACAAATAATATTAAATAAAACACCGAATAAGCTTCGTATTAAATGTTATTTTTTTCTGTTTAGGTTTCCATAATAAGTTGTAATTTTAAATCTCTGAATTGGTCCTCGTCGTAAAGAGTAGTTATAGTTTTAGACTTCGGAAATCAGAAAAAAACAATATATTAAAATTCTTTTTAATTATTCAATTTTGTGATAGGAAATATATAAAAAATGTTTTATCCATAAATGTAAAAAATATGCTTTTAAAAGCTTAAAAAACTTTTGTTATTCTGGCATAAAACAGTATCTAACTTATAATATTTTACACAAGCTTGTTATATGGTAAGTGAAACTCTATCCCTTTCTCACTCGGATCTGTAGAAAAGCAAGTTATTTAATCAGTTAAGTCAAATATGTTTCTATAGTTGCTTTAATATATTTTCGTTTGTTAAAGTTTATTTTGAGAAATAAAAAAACTAGCAATTTTTTTCTAGGATATCAATTAAAAAATACGTCTACAAGTTCACAAATATTAAATATTACAACTACCAAACATGTAAACCTATGTTCGCTAATATTTCAAACAAACATATCATATTCAATGGTGAAAAAATAAAAATGAAAAAAGCACATGTAATACTTGGGCGTGGAAGTAAACTTGTTCTTGTCCTAGTCTTTTAAGGTTTTTATCTAATATAAATGATCCGAAAGAAAAGAAGATGGTTGAGCACAGTACTTCACACAATGTTATTTTATGCAGTATACGTGTTGACAGAGGTGATGCAAAAATAGTGGTAAAGGTAGATGTCGCCCTCACTTCGTAGCTTTGAAGATTACATCATCCAATCGCACTGTGTCATGATATGGACACGTTATTAGTGCTTTCGTGTACGTTTCCAATAGATTTGCGGGATAAGAAAGAGAAAAGGTGTACTTAAGCTTTAAGAACAAGAGAACGATGCACAATCTATGTGTGCCGTAAAGAAGGAAGCGAGAAAAGATAATGGTAAAACGCAGAAGAGACGGAGTGAGGAGACAAAAAGTGGATGGTCCTATAAACTGATATATAATGAGGAACACTAATGCGTAGGATAATAATATGGAGAGGTTCACTTCTACCTTACTCAAGTACTTACAGTTCATGGACGACTATTTTAAGAAGTCTAAAATTGTATAAAATGAATCCTGCTATTCTGTAATAGAGACAAAGATGATTTCAGGCAGACTACGTTTGATTGTGTGCTTTTCATAGGAACATTGTTGAGGTGAATAATAAATTTAAGGAAGTACTATATTTGTGGTACGTATATTTTATTCTGATCTCATAAAACAAATACACACCACATGTCTTCCGAAGTATGTTCGTGTTTTTGAAGAGCACAAAATTCTTACCAAAATCATAGAACCTGTACTTTTCCAACATATCAGGTTATGCATTAACAACTAATCTCGGCATTCAGAATAATGTATTTAAATACCAACTAACATATCAGATTCAGTAAACCGTAACTTTTTAAATATCGGATATACATTTAAAAAAAAAATCCTTTACAATTTTGTTTTATTGTAATAAAGGCTTATGTTTTTCACAATACTAAAATTCTATTTTTATTCTTGATTCTATCTTGAAATAAGAAATGAAATTATAAAGCTATTCTTCTTTCAAGGAAAATATTGCAATGAGCAATCACGCACTATAAGTATACAGTAGTACGACTAAAACAATGTAAGCAACTGATTCTGCCTGCTGACTTCTTCCGTATTATCATTGAAACGGATATGTACGATAAGGATGTGTGTTAGCGTCATATTTCGTGGTAACAAGCTATGATTAAAATTACTTTAGTATTTGGATAATTTGGACGAGGATTTGTTTGGTAATTTCATTAAGTGTTCGAATGACGTAAATACATTCATTTCACTGTAAACTCATTAAACCTATTAAATGAAATATTACATGACGATACACTACTACTTGAATTATATATAAATACATCTTCCAAATGATTCGTTTTTAGATTTGTACTAGCATTGAATTCAATGGAATTAAAGTGATGTTTTTCTTGCAAAATTATTAAATTTTGTCCATTTTTTTTTCAAAACAGAAAGCCGATTTTTTAAAATATTACATAAGAAGAATTGATATCTACTCCATTTAATATAATTTAATATGTTTTGTGTTAAAATATTTTTACTTTCTAATAAGGACATATTATCTCTGTATAAATTGTGCTTGTGTAAAATCTACTTTTAGCATACAGTCACAGAGCCTTGAATAAACAAACTTCGTTAAAAAATATCAATTGCACTCAATACAAATGTAAAAATAAAAAGTTTCTTAAATTTTAAATCATGAATGGAAATGTATTGAATTCACGTTTGTTGAAAGGAAAATATTCATTGAAGTGAAATATCCAATAAAAGTTTTAAATCTTTCTTTAAATATTCTTAGTGTAGAAAAATAATAAATGACGTCTTAAATCGACTATCACTACAAAACTAGGTGTAACATAAAATTAAAATTCTGCTCTATCTATAATAATTATTCAGAATAATATATACATATAATTATATTTGTGTGTTTGTATGTAAAAAAAAATTCTTTTGACAATACATTAAATATGTAATTTTTAATGCTCACTTATGTTTTACACAAATAACTAATATTCAAAATTTTGCCAGTAATACATAATATATGGACCATTAAAAGAAAATATTACTTAGATTGAATTTACAAGATACGACCAGAAAATCATATATTTCTACATCGACAATGACGTCATGAGAGTGGGGAAAGGTACCACAACCTAACCACACTTTAGGACTGATATTAAAATCAAGGGAATTACTTTTGAAGTTAATTAAAGAGTAGTAAAATTTAGACAATTGAATAATAGTGGTTTACAAAGACAATAGTCATAATACTGGGTGAAATCAACTGAGATAATAACCCGAAATAAGATAAACACGACAGGGATATTTTAATAAGAAAACCAAGCCAGGTTGGTAGTGAATATTCCCCAAGAAAAGGAGAGTTCAGATGGTCCTAAGTAATTAGAAAACATCGAGGAGAGAAGACTTCTCTTCACATCAATGGTTTCCAATTACCACCTATTCAACAACCAAAATTGTAACTTATGCAAGGGAATAATCCACCAGCTGTCAACACAGATTTGATCATCCAGAACCAAGAATTTAAAATCAGTATTATATTCAAAGTGTCTGAGGTACAGATAACAAAATCCAATTCTACATCAATATTTATAAATAATTTTTAATTTATTTTATTTGGAGTTTGAACTATTATAATAAATTTAATTGTTAAATTCACGTTAAAAAGAAAATTAGATAGTTGAAATGTGTTTAATTCAAAAAAAATAAATAAATAAAACTTATTTTAACTATAAAACTTATTATAAACTCAGATAGAAAGGCATCACAACTGGCTTTTGGTAAATTACAACCAAACTTCTAGAATTATGTGGGACAGACATGGTGCATGTAAAACCGTAACATAAAACCTATATCTATTGAAATTTACCGTTCACCAGGATTAATGTACTGTATATACAAATTTGTAAATTACTGTGTTTCAGCTAATATTTTGTACCAGTTAGGTATATTTAATGATTATATTATTATATTAAGACTAGAGCTAAAATATAATTACCAATATGAAATTAATATACAGGCTAACTATTATAATTATAATCAATTAATGACGAAGCTTTTTTCACCCTTTATATGTATGCGTAATAATATTTTATTAAAATAATATTCAAAATCAAATTTAATTATACATTTATTTTTAAATTAATTAATTGTATTTTTCAAAATTAAAAATATAAGTTTTGTAATACTTACCGCAGTCATGACGAGGATATTTAGTAATCTGAAAATTAAAATGTAAACTTTCATAACATAATATGATTTAATATTATTTCCTTACAGTAACATTTCATTGTAAAATGATGTAGAATATTACTTGAGATAATTGTTTTGTGAACAATAAACATTTTTAATTATTAGGAAGCACAAAAACACTAATTACTGTTTATATTATAATCTCAGCCATTGATTTAAAAGGTTACGTGAACGTAAATCTTAAGTTTTTTAAAAATAACATAACGTAAAAATTTACGATGTCAAACTTTTACATTCGATAATGCACAAACTGTTATTATTTAATTTCAATATCCATTTTTGAAAAGTATGAAAAATCTTTTAATTATTTCGCTACTTTTTATTTTAAATATCTTCCATACTCTTGTTCCAAAATTCGTTCATTACAAAGATATCTAGTTCCTTAGTTGTAAAGCTTGAACGATGTAAGTTTCCTATTCACTGATATGCATTGATTTTTTATAAATGTTATTGTAATTATTACATATATTTTGATCATTTTAATCATATCGAAATCAAGTTTTTACCTTAGAGATTTTAATTATGAATCTAAAAACACCTTAAAACCCTGTTTTTTTTTGTCAATTACCCATCTTGATTAGAGTCTTTCTTTAATAATTATGTCGTTTTATTTATTTGTTTATTTATTTTAGTTCATATGATTCATTTACCATTTTTTGTTTATCCTTAATATAATTCTGGACATGTATACTACAAGATAGTAGATTGCTAGCAATTTGTGATTGATACTGTTACAAACTACGACATATAATATTTAGTCTAAGTCAAAACAACACTAAGATCTCAAAATATTATTGTTAAATATATCAGAAAGCGTCACAAAATCGGACTATTTATAACAAAAATAGTAAGTTTAATAACCTGGTAGGGTATATAAATCTATCATGACCTGGAAAGGTCGTCAGTCAAAATTGAATGGTGATAACAGAAGGATTGACCAAGAGCATTGGTCGGACTTGTCAAGAGAAAACATTATGCTCATAAACACGTTAGCCAGCACTTGCAGAAACAGATGTGAGCAAACCGACACTGTATTCTTAAAATAAGAGAATTAAAAAGGTAGACTCATTTGAATTTTAAATATTTCACAATAATATTCAGCTTTATCTTAGAAATAAATGATATAGTTAAAGATAAATAGGATTTGATATCAATAATGTATTTCTTAGAATTATAAAGGAACTGAACCACTGATTACTATAGAGGGTGAATCACGAAGATATGCAGAAACTTTGAGCGCTCATTCTACATGTAAAAGTGAAGGAAAAAAGTTATATAAACATAATGCTTCGTTAGCCAGTTAGGACTAGCGAAAGATTTCACCCAAAATTTTGTACCCTGGGTTAAATAAAGGCCTCCTGTATTTCGTGAAATTTATACTAAAAGCAAATTTAATTGTTTCTTATTTCTTTGGACCTGATAAATTGAATAAAACAGGTCCTAGAACTGTAAGTTAATTAGTTTTGAGAAAACCAGTGCAAAATTAAAAAAATGGTAGTATAAAACTCATTTTTTTTACATTTGGCCAACAATAACTTTGTTATTTTACCAATAAACGGATCAAATTTTACAGTAAAAATTGTAGGAAATTTAATTCTGAACAAAAATGTGCAAATAAAGTATAAAGAAAGTGAATAGATGTTCGATTAAGATAATTTTTATTAATTAATAAACAATATTTTAGTTTGTTTGTTTATTTATTTATCTGTATATCTACGACCAACAAACAAGCTTAAACTCAAAGTAAATAGACTTAATTACTAGTTGACGTAATTATTTCAAAAATGACTTTGGTTTATATACAGATTATATGAAATTAAAACTTCCCAAACTTGCTTACCCTCTTTTTGGCACTCACAACTTCATTTTGTATTTTTATTAACAATAGGAAAATTGGTACAACTGTCAAGAACTCCATTTATGTAATTTCAATATATTTTTAATAATGAGAATGACGAGAACACTTTGACTTCTTTTGACTAAAACGTGTATTGTCTTCTATTGCGCGCATTTATAACTTTCGATTACTGATTTCTTTATTCAAACATTATCCTGTTAGTTCTGGAACGAATGGATAAAAATTAATCAACCTGTGAAATTGAATTAGTTATGAACATCGAATGAGCAACCAAATATTCTGTAAATTTGAAAATGGAATTTTTACCTTGTATATTTAAAATCAATCCCTTTTTTGAATGAAATCAGCTCCCACAATACATGGAACGCTATGTCACCTAGTGACCAGAAACGTCAATTTCCAAGACACATGGGGTATTATTATTTTTATTGTGGCTGAAACTAAAATCGCCATGAGTGTAGAGGCAGTAACACAATTAAAAAATACATTCTAAAAACTAAGCAAATCATGTTGCTTCAGTTGTCTACAGGAAAATACCTCATTTTTATATTTATAAATTGGAAACACTACCATAAAACCGACGTGACACGTTTTGTCTAGAAAATGTTTTTAACTGCGCATCTCTATGGAATTATTTACTAGTTGCAATAAGAAATAGAAACTTTCAGGGCCCATGCTATGCATTTCTTTTTTCCATTTTCGTGTTTAATAGTTTGCTTTCAATTACAGTCAATTACTCTTGAGAAGTGTGAGTTCGGTAGTTCCTGGTAAAAAAGAGAAAAATCGTATAGATGTTACTGAAACAGATAATTCACTATGGAAGTTGAAAAGATGTCTTGAAAATAAAACACACAATACCCATCCAATACATACAAGGAAAAGGAAATGGCGTATTTCTACAATTCAAAACGATAACCTGCAAAGACGATTATTCAATAACTCTTAAATGCGTATTTACTGGAATTAAACATACGAGATAGTCAAAAAGTTATGTTTAGTGTATCATACGTTATAACAGAGAACTACTTTTATATCTGTTCTATCACGTAAATAATTGCTCTTGGAATAATCTGTTTTTTATTTCCCATTGTTCTACAGCTTTAACTGATTTTGTGCTTCGGACTAACACTCAAGAATGCGTTTTATGAAAGGGTTATATACAGGTCTACGTACAAGTAAAGTTTTTTATTATTTTGTAAAAATGAAAAAAAATATAATAAAATTTACAACCAAAAGCTTGATATCTACAGAAAAATAGAAACTTATTAGCTTTTTATAAATTAAAATTATTGGTAAAACAAAACAAAATATCTTTCTACAAAGCATAATTTATACGAGTATGTTCCGGTCATGGAACATTGGCTGTACCGGTCATGTTTATGTTTTGATGCACTGGAAAGGTTAATGGCCATATCAGCCAAAACTATTCCAAAAGATTACAGTCGAGTTGTGTTTAGACGTAGAATAAGGTTATGACTAAAGGGAATTAAGCTTAGGCTATATACAAATTTTGAAATATTCTTCAAAAAGGATGGAAAGTAATCAATAATAGTTTTACACCAACCCTTCTCCCTTAATAAGCACATGTAGGAACTTCACAAATTAATAAAAAAACAATCTATTATATAAATTAATACATTTATTTGATTGGATATTTAGATAGATTTGTTTTCTGTTAGTACGTGGATTGGGGTTGGATGTGTGAGAATAGGTAGTGATAAATGTTTGGACAGTATATAATTACATGTCACAAATTGAAATAAATAAACACTTGATTTTACATACACCTTTAATAAAAAAAAATAAAATCTATAGTAACATAAACAATAGGTAGTCTCTCTTAATGTTAAAAATGTGGTTAAAGAAACCCAACTTTCGTGCGAGTAGATAAGTGTTATAAAATAAACATAATCATTCTTTTTTTAATTTTTCCATACACTATTCATAAGTACAGATATGTGAGACAGAATACAATTTACATAGAGAAACATAAACGTAAACAAAAATATATAATATCTTGATACTAAAAAGAAAAAACTTCTCAAGTATTAGCAGTTTATTATAAATAAAGTATGTTTCAAATACTGAATATATATATAATTTGGGAAGTTTTTAATTGTATGAAAATAAAACAAACTTAGAAATATTTGTATCAAATCTACTCACAAATAGGTCTTTTTAGTTTTCAAAACTGAAACCATTATTGAAACTCAGTGCATTTTACATAAACCAAAGAAAACCACGAATAATGACGGACACTTATTTATATCATAAATAAAATCAAACACCCCTCGCACCCCACATAGAAATACACCAAAACAAACAGTGAAACAGACAATACTATATTGTTTGGTTATTAAAATATAAGATAAATAATGATATTTTTTATTTTAGTAATTGTAACTTTACACTTCTAGTGGAACAATGTTGTGAAATTGATTTTTAATTTTTCTTTGTTCATAAAGAATATAATAATTTCAATATTTAAAGTTTTTTTAATATTCAAAATATCTCATAAATTTTGCATCAGAAAAGGACATGTTTAAATTTGATAAAATAGACTTCCAATTTTAGTATATTGGATAATTTATTGGTTACGACAAAATAATATAATTTAAATTAATCAATATTGTCCAAGAAAGATGAACACATTATACTTTGTTATAAGTTTTGAAGTATTTTTTTTATTATGATTTTGTAAACTATATCAACATATATTATAGATTTTATTTTAAACTTTATTTTTCATAATTGGTGACATATCACTTTTATAAATTTCAAACGTTTATAAAAATATTTATGTAAAAGTATTTGATTTTTGTCAATTTTATTTAACACTTTTCATGTGAGTTTGAAGTAGAACTAATGACTTTCTTTTAAAATTAGTAAAACAAAAATAT
Organism: Aphrophora alni; assembly: GCA_963513935.1. Lineage (NCBI taxonomy): Eukaryota > Metazoa > Arthropoda > Insecta > Hemiptera > Aphrophoridae > Aphrophora > Aphrophora alni. Next base: position 38,220,455 of record OY740777.1, read on the forward strand.
AAAACTATACTTTAACAGATTTATGTTGAGGCAACACTTTTAAGTACTTCAAAATAATGAAAACACAATGTACACTTTATATGAACAAGAAAACATTTAAGTGACTATGATTAAGCGATTGGATTGGGATAAGCCCTGACACTAACTAATAAACTGAAGACCTATTGTAAATCCCCTGTGACAGAAAAGATTGCTTTCATATATGTTTTTCTTTTAGTGTGACTTGCTTTACAATGTCATTCATTCGGTTGATTTAACTAATCCACCTGTTGATTACTGCTGTAACAGGGAACATTGAGATCCCTGAAACCGGTTGAGGTTGTTAGTCCCTACTTAGCTAACTTGGCAGTTTCTTTGTTACCGTCAATCCCAGAACCCAGTGCTGTCTAATTTCAGTGACTAAATCGTAATCATTAATTATTACATGTAATTCCAGCCAGTAAACTACAACAGACATGTCCAATGGCCTTGACACAGATATGATTTAAATTTAATATGGGTATCAGTGCATTAAAATTAAACAATGGTATGCAGTAAAAATAATCAAAATAAAGATTTTCCAAACTATGTGATGATTATCTTCTCAGTAGTGGTCAAAGAAGTCCAACCCTATGACACACTACACTACAAACACATCACATTACACCAAAGGTGATGATAAAGTCTACTATTAAAAAGTATACTTCAAAATATAAAGTTTCGTTTTTGAAAATTATTGTGCTTCTATAATTTGGTGATGCTATAAGTGGTCAAATTTTTATAATGTGAACAATATATTTAAAATTCATTGAACTATGTAGTTCTTAATAAAGCATTTCATATTTTTATTTTTTATATAATTTTAATAACCTAGGACGGTGTATTCTTACACCTGAAGCATTGTGGACTTATAACTGTATTGGCTATAACATTATAAAACCTTTTTTTTGCAAAAATAAAAATAATAAAAGCGAAGTAAAGTATTAAAATCATCCTCTATTAAATATCAATAAAATTAAATGACTACCTATAATATATCAATGGATGGAATTCAAAGTATTCTCTCTTCGTAACATAGTAAGTTTCAAAATTAAATTAAGTTTTATATCATAATTCTTTGTAACAATATTGAGTATCTTTGGTGTGTTTTCGAATCCAATCAAGGAATAAAGTGAGTGAGACATAAAATGTAGGGCCGCTACCGTCATAGTGTGCATTCGTTACTTTGGAGCCTGAGAAATCAAAAACACATTAATAGTTTGCAAATTTTAAATATAAAAAAGCTTAACGTGACAAATTAAAAAAGTGATGAAATAATGTGATTACAATTAAAAAATTTTGAAATGGTATTGGAATAAAAAACAACAAAAAATTAGCATTACAACATACATTCATCCCCAACCTTGAGGTCCATTCTGACTTACGCCAATAAAAATGACAGATTATGAAATTTAAGAAATTCCCTTGGTTACTTTATAATGTACTCTAAGGAAAATAGTAAGGAGGGAGATATATTACAACAAACACTTTACTGTTATTGTAATCAAGTCTGACCTGAAAAGTTTCATTACCGTAATATTTCAATATAATGTCATTTTTGTATATTTATTGTAAATTTAACGATTTAGGTATTTTATCTGCATCATTTTGAATTGGAAAAAAAAACTGCGACCTCTATTTTGCGCTGTAGTTTTCTATTAAACAAGATCTTTAAACGAAGTATTACTTTAAAGGGATACATAATTATCATTTTTGAGTTTCCTTTCAAAACGCCATTTTAGAGTGAGGTTAAATTTACCACAAATTAGAAAACGGTAAATTAAAGACGGCTTCGATTACAATATGCTGGTTAAGCTTACGGTAATCTATAACCATTCCGGTTTTCTTCTCCAGATGCTGAACTAGAAAAGCCGGAGAAGAATAATTGTTAGAAATGCTTTCCTCTACCACCCCACTTTTTACTAAGTCATTGATGTGTTTCCTCAGGAATTGCATTTTTGAAGGAGCCAGTTGATAAGGTTGAATCTTAACTGAAATGATGTTTTTAAGTTCAGTGTTGTATTGAATTAGGTCTGTTAGACCCAATTCCTTGGTAAGTAGCCTACGTCAGCAAAATCTCTTATCAATTTAGAAATGACGTTTTGATTTTCTTGGGCAAATGGCCTAAAGGATTCTGTGAAACTTGATTAGTAGTAGATAATCGCACAGAAGAAGGATTTTTTGAAAATTTAATAGATTAAGGATTTTGCCTTGTTAAAACTGAAATTGAAGGTGCCTTCAGAAAGATCTAAAACAAGTTGACTTTTAAGAAAGAAATCGGAACCCAAAATTAAAGGACATGACAGCTGAGGTGCCACTAGAAATTTAAATGTCCAACTACAATGTTCAATTTAAAAATGAACATAACAAGCAAGAGCAATTTCCAACTTTTCGCTGTTAGCAGTTAGACAATCCGACTCAGTCTCATTTTTTATAACCTTTTTATAACTCCCAAACCTTTCAATTTATCAAAGAGATTGGAAGATATACTTCTGAACGAACCTGAATCTAAAAGAGCAATAATTTTTAAATCCTTAAATTGTACTTCGACAAGAGGCAAAATCTTATTGCTTAAGGCTCTAGATTTAAAAGGCTTATAAGTCATTCTTGTGAAAGATGTTTTAGACACAGCAGAAAATTTAGAAGGCTCTCTGAATTTAAATTCTCTCAAAATCTAAACTTCGGTTAGTTTCTTTAGATGATTGAATGTAACCCCTTAAAACGGAGCCCACAACCCTAAAAGTCTCCATATTACCCCCACGGACCACCACTTCGAAAGCAAGCTCAGACTTTCTTAAACTATCTACAACCCTTAAAAAATCTGCCATGATACAAATGTCAATTCAAATTTTAATTCAAAAATTCAAAAAATGAGGAAGGACTATCAAACGTTAAAAATGTTTTAAGTCTTTTTGCTGTTCAATGCAGCACATACAAAAAAAAAATTATGTAATGACGTAAGGTCTTATATATGAGTATAATAAATATACAAAAAAAAAATAATAATAATAAACAAATTTGCAAGTTTTCTAGGTGTTGGAAGTAAAGTTGAAGTGAAAATGAAAGAAGAAGTTATTTTAGATAAATGGTCTATTGTTTAAAGTGTAAATGCTAGTGGTATATGTATATGTTGCTTTAATATATAAAAAAATTACAAGTCCAAATCAAACGAGCAAACAAATTTTTTTGTATTTTTTAAATTATTTTCTTTTAACCTTTTATCTATTTTTGTATTTTTCTTACCATTTTGCTTGTCTGAGTTAGATTTAAGAAAGAAAAAATATATATTTGAGTTTCATTAAAAATGGTTGTTCCGTTATTGAGATGTGCCGTATAAACAAAATTAGGCTTAGTAATGAGCGATAAGGAAGCAGAAGTCTTATCGGAACGTGACTCTGTTTAATTACCACTGTAATTAGTCTTTATCGAATTTTGTCTGTAATTGAAAAACACATGAACTTTGAAATATCACTGAAAAACTAAATTTTGCTATTAAATTTCCCAAACCACGCTCTGCTACCAGAAACGAGTACCATTTATGTCAAGTAAAACAAAAATTGAAATTAGTTCGGTCGTTAACCTTTCCTTCTGATGAAACCAGTCGTACCTGAGTTAGCTATTTACAGGAAAGAATAAATACACATTAATCTATAACTGGTTTGTTTATTATAAAAAAAGAAGATTTTAAATCAATATATATTTGATGTGACCTTAGCAAAATATATTTATATCGATACGCCCTAAATTTATATTTATTCATTATTTTACAGATATAATCAAACCCTCCCAAAAAAACACAACCAAAATTTAGCAAACCCTCCCTTTTATACATTTTTTAAAAATTACAAAACGTTTATTTAATAATAATAATATCAGGTTTCACATAGGACGTTACAAATATTCAAAACTGTGACAACAATACATATGTTGTTCTTAGAACTAAACTTATTATAAGGACAGTTTTAAAGTGCTTACGTGTACATTATGAGTAGATATCTATGTATATATTTTTTAATTTATAGATATATATATATATATATATATATATATATATATATATATATATATATATATATATATATATCAATTGATAACATATTTTTAGATGGCCAACGTCTAAAAAAAATTAAAGAAATTAATAAAGAAAATTATGATAAGCAACATTTGTTACAAAAGGAAAGATTTTGTTTATTTAAAGTTTTTTGACGTCAATTTAGAATTTAGAAATTAACCCCTTTGGGGTTGTGAGGTCGAAAATGCTATCTTGTCCCATCCAAAATAAGTTACGGTATGTTTTTTATTAATTTATTAATTCTTTTTTTTTTTATTATTACAGCCTAAAACATAGGCTACTTGAAAGTCAGACAAGCTAATTTGTCACAAAACAAATTCAGTTTCGAAATTCACATGAGTTTAAGGTTAGTTGTTGTTTTTCACTTTTACATTACATGAGGTTTGGTTTTGACCAATAAGTTGATAACTTGAGATTGTTTAGACTTGAATCTTTACTTGAAATGGCTCTTGAACCAGCATGAGCTTAGAGAGATACAGGATTGACTTAGTAACTTGAAAAATTACTTTTTTCCAGTTTAAACAATGCTAATTCTTGATTTACAATGTAATATGTTTCTCTTTTTTTAAAAAAGAAACTGTAGGCCTAACTAAGCTTGACAAGCAGAAAACTGTAATTTAGGTATTATATTGAAAACAAGAATGTTATATATTTTAACTGACTTAATTAAAGATTTTACTTTTATGATGATTGCAATTTAAATAAAGTGATATTTTGTTTGAAAACGGCTGTTTGAATTTATGAAGTTATATTCTACTTGCATGACAAAATTTATTTATAATTGAAAAGCATATTTGAGTTTTTAAACATTCATTAAGACAATGCAAATTTTAATATGGCAAACTCAGTAATCGGAATAAGTATTTTTCCTTTACCTGGTTCACCAAAAGAGAATGTCACCCCACTATCATGATTAACTTAAAACGCCCTTCTTCTTGAAGCTAGACAAATTTGATTTCTTCTTTTAAGGTGTAACTTACGACATTTCAACTTTAGACATTTCTTATTGAACTAGGGGAAAGGAATCTTCCGATACCGCTTCGAGTGCTTACCGCTAGAGTACGGCACCTATCGGCTGTTAAATTATTAGCATGAATTCTTTTTATTTTTTTTTTTTAAGAATGGATTGTGTCTGTATTGAAACACTACAATATATATATAGACATACATACATATATGTATATACATGTATATAGTTTCAACTTTTTTCCTGTTTTTAAGGTTAAGAGCAGTTCAATCGTTCTGTAACACTTAACACCTGGTGGATTTTGTACTTCAATTTTTGTCAAAAGATTTACTTTTATTTTTAATGTCTGTATTATGCGAATTTTGATCATAAGCCCGTTACCAAAGAATATTTCAAACAAAGTATAAGAAAGCAGTCATTCGTGATGTTGAAATGAATAGTGCACAATCATTGTGTAAACTTTCTAACAAGTTTTAATGCGCTTAAAAGTAATAATTAATCAAGGGATTGTATTTTCAGAAAATTACTTTCTAATAAATAAACCTCTTAGATGGTTGCTGTATTAGTTTTGTAAAAAGAAAGTTTAATGTTAACCGAATTTTACCAATTTAACTAAAAAATTAATGGTACTTTGATGACATTATACTATGTAATGAGCTTAAAAACATAAGTCAATAAAATAGTATAGTCACCCAGGTGGATTCAGGGCTAACTAAGGATACCAGAAAAAAAACACGATTTCTACTCAGTTATTTCTATGGCCACATACACAGATAGTTCTTTAAGGTAGTACTTACCAATTTGAACTGCTATCCCGTGTTGGTTTGTATAAAACAATGGTCCACCAATGTCACCCTGAATCAAATTGCACAATAAATTATTTGACACAACCAGTACATACATATAACAAATTATAACAAAAACCAACATGAACTACATTCATCGCTTTTAATTTCTTTTGTTATAGCAAATTTTCATTGACTTACTTTATTCCAGTTACTTACGAACAAAGTATTAATTTAATTCCAACTAAATAAATTGGTTTAGAATATTGACATTAAAATTATTACAGGAATTTGTTAGGTTAGTTTAGTATATTCTGAGAACATGAATCTTGAATGATGACATTATAAAATTGTTTGACATTTTTTCAATAACTCCTCAATAAGGATTATTATTTACGGGGGATAGTAATTAATATATATTTAACAAATTTAAACAGAATCTAATTAATTTTACAGAGCTTATTTACGAAAAAAAAATTAGTATATCTGCCGTATAATTGAAAATGAGAAGATGGTGTCAACGCAACTTTTTCAGAGAAAACTGTACTGATCGGCAAACAATCACTTCCCAGCAAATTGCATATGAACCCTATTTTTGTTTTTATTCAGTATTACAATATAATCTCTTTATAAATATTACCAAACTATAAGCTCAACATAATAAATTACAATTTTGTCAAACTACAATTTTTTTAAATAAAATTTTTACATATAATGTGTTTGTTTACATATACGTGAGAAGAGATTATTTAGAAAAAAAAATTATTTCGTTTTTGGAGAGAAATAATTAATATTTTTAAAATATGAAAATTAAAAATTATAACAAACCAAACTTAACAAAATTAAGGCTAAACTAATAACATGAAGGCTATTATCGTTTTAAAACTTCCGTTTAAACAAAACACACACACACACACACACACACATAGGAAATGAACGACCGAACAATGACGTATCTTGCTACGCTGAGTGGGGGGAGGCCTACCACCAACGAGTCAAAATACAAGCAAATCTAAACATTTAAATAAACTAAAATAAAATGAAAATAGAATAAAAAAACAATAGAGACAGAGTCAGAAAAATTACATAAGACATGAGGAGTTAAAAAAACGCCACTAAGCGGGAAAAACAAAAAAAAAGAAATTAAAAATTATGTAAAAGTTGGCTATAGTCTAGAAATTTGAGATCTAAATTAAACCAAGTAAGATCATCAGTCTTGTACTAGCTACAAGGAAGAAACAACGTTTCTCGGAATTTGAAAACGTAGTTCGTCGCAAAAAAAAAAAAAAAATTGTTAGTGTTCCAGTACACCTCAATGTTAAATACGATTACCAACTCCGGCAAATATTAAAGTCAATATCCAATCGTTATCGCCGTGTAGAAAGTATTAATTAAAGAAAAGTTTGGAAGAATCTACGGAACTAGAAAAGAAAAGAAGAAATAAGGACTTCTGAAGATTCATTTAAAGAAGACATTACTGGGCGAATTCTTTAGGGACCAGATTCATCCAAAAGACCATTGATTTTTGCCATTAATTCAAATGGGTTATTACAACATAAAATGCCTAAACTCGTTAATTTAGGTACAGTACTATTAGAAAATTTACTTCTAGCACTTTGTCGTTGAATTTAAAAGGCATTAACGCCTGTTTATATATCTTTTGTCTTCTTTGTTTTACGACCGTGACGACTTCCAAATTGAAAATGGGCAATTCTAAAAAATTGTTTCCTTGATTTTTAAATTCTTCATAATAAACAGCCTGTAAACAAGACCATTGAGCGGTTGTGCCTACTAAGACCCTCGTATCTTTTTCAATAATTTTAACAATAATTTCCGTGCATTTATTATTCTTCTAACAATAACTCTTTCCTAATATTACACGAAATATTTTGTAATTTCCCTATTAATTTTGTAATGAAACCTGTGCGACCTTCCATTTCGGAGTTATGATGATTAACAGATTTCGTTAAGTTTCCAAATTTATCTTTTTTAATTTTGAAAATTTTAGGTTTATATTTTGGATTCTTGATCCTCCTATTCTAAGAGTCTCAAAACCGTTTCCCTCTTCATCCTGGCTTCATTGGTTCCCGATTTATGACACTTCCTTCTTATTTGGTATTCTTCCACCTTTTTGATTTCATTATGCTTAATTAGTTATTACTTTTGGTTATTTATTGATCTGTTGATCATATTACTTTATATTAACTTATTAGATTATTTTTGTTTTACGAAAGTATTTCATTTTTCTCCACTTTCTTCCTTTTATAACTTTTTAACTATATGTTTTACTGTTTTGGTTTTTTTATTATTATTTGTTCTAATTTACTACCTCTACAAAATGACATTATTCACAATATAAATTCAAAATTTTAGAATTTAACATGGGCTTTTATGGAGTTTTCTATGTAGTGACATGAAATCCCTGATTTTCCTGTCCGTACAATCTAGCTTTTCTGATAACCTCGGCTATTACATTACATTTTTATATAATAACCTTGCTTTATAACATATAATAACCTAATATTCCTTGTTTCTCTTATTACTTTGTTATTTTGGTTTAATTTATATAATTTTGGATTGTTTCCACATTCTTCCTTGAACTCGGTTTACAGACCGTCTCAAACAGCATAATTTAATAAATTTAATGTCTACTAAACGGCACGTCCTTTGAAGAGCCTCATACCAACGGTAATAAAGTACAGTAAGTAAAGTTATTAAAGTTTTTGAAAATTTGTATGAGAAAATGTGAACGAACCCCCAAAAGTTGGATTTTTTTATTTTTCTTGAAACGGATACCGTTTCACTACACCTATGCTTTTTGAAACTCGTTTTACTGTAATAAATATGAAATTGACTCATTCTCTGTGTTCAAGTTGTCACTTAATGAACTGAACTTTGAAGAAATATTGAATAATATTCTGTACTGTATATATCTTACCGTTATTGGTATCCTATTTTTTATTTCGTTGACAGCTGTTTGGCGAATAATGATTTGTGATTAGTTATACGTGTTCAGTGTTTTAATTATTATAATAATTTTTTTTTGATTTTGATAACAGCTGTCAACGAAATATAAATGCATACGACACGTATTACGGTATGACATATATAACAATAATTGTATACGTTATTCTAAGCTATAATATCTAAATATTGAATAGTATAATTACGGTGCAAGGACATTGCTTAGATCCAGAAGTACAGATCATTGTCTCAGGGGATAAATGAACACCTGGCTGACATTCACTTCTTGTCAACACTTCTACCTGAATTTCTTGAAGTAATGGAGAACGCTTTTGATCATTCCATGTTCCCCATCCAATAACGGTGGCTATTTTGTGTTCGATTTTTTCATCTGCAATATAATAATAGGTATATTTATTGGCAAACAAAATATGATGTAGATTTATGTGAAATACACAAGCTTCGTACATCACTGAAACTTGCTATTCTTGTTTACAAATGTTAACTTTTTTGTCATTTAATGAAATAACAATAATAACCAATTTGACCTAACATAATCTAACCAGTATGTATTCATTTTATCGATCCAACATTGAGTTTTCATATCGAATAGAGGCTTTATATTGTTACCCATTATCGATTTTCCGTTCATTAAACAATAAAATATTAAAATCACAATCATGTCATATGGCGCCAATAAACTTATTATTTCGAATTTATTCCCAATTACGTACTGCAATTTAATAACCAATTATATACCAATATAAACTTTTTTTTAAATTGTACAATATTATGTTTAAATTCACGTTGTATAGGTAAAACAATGTCGCAAAGTCTTTTAGTAAACAATAATTCTCCAGTATGGAAATTGTCTAATCTAGACGATGTTGAAATTATACAATTTGCCATTATAATAAAACAGTTGAAACTAATGACATAAACAGTGACGACTAAATAACAGAAGATGAATATAAATATATCAAAGGAATTAACGTACCAACAGATGGTGAAACTATCGACACAATAAATGATTAAGTAATAACAGGAGGTGAAACTATGATAAGACAAAGTTAAACTGGTGACAGCCCCAGAGTTCGAGTTCATCAGTAGGTGAAACTACCGTCATCACCAGAAATCATGAAACAAACTAGCATCATTCCTAGAGATCATGTAAAGACATTGAAAATAGCGACATAACCTGATATCATGTGAAAACAGATGGTGAAAATAGCGACACGATAAGTGATTAAGTAATAAAAAGAGGCGAAACTATAATAAGGCAAAGTTAAACTGGCGACAGCCCCAGAGTTCACACAAAATCAATAGGTGAAACTACCGCCATCACCAGAAATCATGAAAAAACCTACCAACATTCCTAGAGATCATGTAAAGACAGTGAAAATAGCGGAATAACCTGATATCATGTAACAACAGAAGGTAAAACTAAAGATCGTGTAAATTCAGCTTGTCAAACTAACGGCAAAAACGAAATATAATCAACAACACTAGATTGAACTAACTATATCTCTGTATAAATTACGCAAAATAGAAGATAAAATCAGCGAAATAACTAGAGATCAAGTAATAACAAAAAGGGAAACTTGCATTAGCGGTCGTGGAATAACAGAAATCGTAAATAACTAGATAACCAGAAATATCATAAAAACCAAAAGGAAATTTTTGCGACGTAACCAAATATCATTTTAGAATATAAAATAAAATAACACAATAAAGGAGATGATGGAACAAAATACGGTTTAAATAGAGACATCTCCGAAGATAATGTATCAACAGAACGTGAGATTTGCAACATAATGTCATGTGTAACAGTCTTACACAATTAGAGATCGAGTAATAACAGAAACCTTTTATTTTTATTATTAATCTAGTATTTACTTAACATAAACAGAAAAAACAAAAAACAAAATTAAGTAATTGACACAATGAAAAAACAAACACAATATTTAGTAAATTCAAAATTTTATTGAGTCTTGCGACCATGGTTTCGCCAGGAACGTCATTTATAAGGCAGCTTAACACAGACTAAGGAATATATTGAAAACTGACAAATAATATTACAAAAAGAAGAACAGTTACTTAGCTTAAAGGGGGGAGAGTGGAAGGGCGCGGGAAACATGTGATCATAAGGAAGAAAATGATTTTAACAAAGGATAGTTTGACAAAAATTCTACCTGATCATTGAGTTACAGTTTGGAGTCTTTACAAAATATTCTCCTAATCTCTAACATTTCTAATAAATTTAATATCCTACTTTTTGCATTGAGATGGAGAATCTCAAACAAATTTTGATCAAACATTTTAAAGAAAGTAGTCATATTTATTCCAAATAATTGGTTTCCCTTTGAATAATGTTATGTTTACTTAATTTTTTAAACACGTTTTTGATAACATTTAGTTTCAACTGTTATTCTTCAGAGTATCTTATCTATTTTAACAATAGAATTTAAGGTGAATTATGTTATTAAACTTACTTTTATTTGGTAGACATATAGGCTTAACAAAGTCAGTGAACATAATCCTTCGATTAACTTTTAAAAGAGCAATGTCGCTATCAAAATAGAGTGCGTCACCTAGTCCCATCAATATACCAAAAGCTTCATGTAATATACGTTCCTTTACTTTATACGATTGATATCTTTTAGGGTTGTGTTTCTCTCGATTATGTACTCCAAGGCCAATCGTGAAATTTGTTATTGGAATCCTAGCAACACATAAGTTAATACTATAAATACTTGCATAGAGGGAGAAAGAGAGAGAGAGAGAGAGAGAGAGAGAGAGAGAGAGAGAGAGAGAGAGAGAGAGAGAGAGAGAGAGAGAGAGAGAGAGAGAGAGAGAGAGAGAGAGAGAGAGAGAGAGAGAGAGAGAGAGAGAGAGAGAGAGGTATGCACAATTTATTAAAACTCGCGTAATAAATATTAATAAGATATTAAAACATCAATAAGAAAGTCTTGCTTACTTCAATGATAAATTCTTATAAAGGTGGTATTCAACATTTCATTGACCTTGGATGCATGTTGTGGTTTGTCACTCACAGCCCAACTATAGTAAATTTAGTAATGATAACTGTACAACAGAAGTCTCATTGTGTTTATATTTAAATTACTGAACAAATTATTTTTTGGTGATTTCTACCTACAGATTTTTTATACACATCGACAGACCAAACACATTGTGCTATAATTTTTACTTTTTTATGCAGTCATGTTTTCGTAAACCTCTGAACCCAATCGTTGTATCAATGTAAAAATTAACATTACTATAAAAACTCCCCCGACATTATCTTTATAAATGCTTGTGATTGCATTCTTTAAAATCAAATTTAAACATTAGAAGTAAGCAAACTGACGAGGTCTTAATGTGAAATCTGTTGTAATTAGAAGGTTCTAGAAAAAGAGTGTTGATTTTCAGCAGAGTGTGGAGAAAGTATATAAAGTACTGGAAATGAGAGGAGATGAAAAGAAAGACATAGATGGAGACATGCGTTGTTTAGAAAGATTTAACCCTCCGCCAAAGAAGTAATGATGAAACGGTTGTCCTAAAGGTTGTATTATCCCTCATACAACGGATAGAGTGACATAATAAATAAAATAAAATAGATGTCAATCCTAGTGTTAATAGAAAATAAATGTTGTAAAATTAAAGTTTACCTGTGAAAATAAATACATATCTTAAAGAATTAAGGTAATCATAAGATTTAGTAAGGCATTTTAAAACACGACGAGATTTAGTGTTAATGGAGATGGGATAAAATCTTCTATATGTGAGATATGTAGTTGATTGTGAAGAGAAATTTATTTTTGTTGGTGTACCGTACTTGATGTTGCATCTGCTTTAATAAAATGTTTGTATATGGTTAGTTTTAGCTATCATGGATCTCAACATTTTCCTATCAAAACTTATTTAGAAGGTGGTACTACTTCAGTAGTTGAAATAGGCAATTACTTTTGTTGCGAAGTCTTAATAAGAGTGTTGAGCTACATAAAGAAATAAGATCACTAAAATATTTCATACAATGAACTCATCGGTTACACTCAGAAAATAAAGTATGTAAACTGCATTAATAACTCATTTAATTTGGTTTTAAATAATTGGACGTTTTTAAATATCCGACAATAACAGTTTTATTATGAAAGTTTGATTTTGAATATAATCCTTAAGGGTTGATTCCTCATTTGATCTAATGGATTATCTGACATTCGTGAGCTAAGTCGCTAAACACTTCCTTCAATATTATGTTGTTTACCTCAATACCACATTTCTATGTAATTATGTATATCGTAGAAATTCATTGAATTACATCATATTAAACTTTAGAAATTCTGGATTGTCGCAATGTGACTGGTATTATGAAATTATCTTTGAATTCTGTTAAGCCTGCACTGGTTATAACAGTTATGTATTGGCATATTATGAGGGTAAGGTACTGAAAATTGATTAGCCAATACAATTCATTAATTTATTGAATCAGTTCTTTTCTTTTATTTTACTCCATTGTTAAATCACTGCATTAGCTACATCCTGATAAAACTACATAAAAGAGTTAAGAGGTTAGAAATTTATTGAAATTGATAGAGAAAAATAATGATAATAGTACTATTATAATACCATATCCTGCACACATGAGCCATACATCCGCATTCCATACATTCCATGGATGCCATACATTGATTCATACTTCCGCATTCCATACATTCCATAAATTTTCGCATACAAGTCACATGTTTCATGTTTATTATTTAAAAATTATTTTTATAAATTTATTAAAAATCGTTTTATAAGATTTTGACAAAAATCGTAATTTTAGTATTAGTTTCCTAATAACGATAAACTTTATATATAAACACGTCCTGACTTGTTAAATTAAAGTTAAAATTCCTATTTATTGTATAAGGATTCAATAAATACTAGAGAAGCAACACATTTGAAGTGGCTGAGATGATCAAGTGACTATTCGTATCTTTATAAAACACAAAGACTTCTTAATATTTATAAAACCAGTATAGTATATCCATAAGCTTGTAATACAGAGCTCGTTTGCCGATTAAATAAACATGAGTGTAATACTACGTCATGACGGAAAACCCCAGTAATAAACTTTCGCAATCATTCTCTGGAAAAAAATGATAAACACGAATCTATCCAGTACAATGATCTGAACAAACTCTAATCAAAACATAAACAACATATACCTGAGGGGTCGTCAACCTACAAATCAAAACAAACATAAAGATTCGGAGATCGACAAACCTTTAATCAAAACGTAAGCAACTTTACCCGAGGGGTCGTCGACCTACAAATCAAAACAAACATAAAGATTCGGAGATCGACAAACCCCTAATCAAAACGTAAGCAACATATACCCGAGGGGTCGTCGACCTACAAATTAAAACAAACATAAAGATTCGGAGATCGACAAACCTTAAATCAAAACGTAAGCAACATATACCCGAGGGGTCGTGGACCTACAAATCAAAAGAAACATAAGATTCGGAGATCGACAAACCCCTAATTAAAACGTAAGCAACATATATCAGAGGAGTCGTCGACCTACAAATCAACACAAACATAAAGATTCGGAGATCGACAAACCACTAATCAAAACGTAAGCAACATATACCCGAGGGGTCGTCGACCTACAAATCGAAATAAATATAAAGATTTGGAGATCGACAAACCTCTAATCAAAACGTAAGCGACATGTACCGGAGGGTTCGTCGACCTACAAATCAAAACAAAAATAAAGATTCGGAGATCGACAAACCCCTAATCAAAACGTAAGCAACATATACCCGAGGGGTCGTCGACCTACAAATCAAAATAAACAGAAAGATTCGGAGATCGACAAAAACCTAATCTAAACATAAACAACTCATTGCGGAAGGGTTGTTGACTTACAAATCAGAACAAAGTTCATAAATGTTAACGTAACTATGGAATCCTTAAATGACCTTGTCTACCATATCTGGATTGCGAAAATGACCTTTCTGTTACGTGGAATGCGGAAATCATAAGCATGAATCTTGTGTCTGGTATGCGGAATGTATGGAAAGCGGAAATATGAATTATATGTGTCATGCGTGGAATGTATGGAATGCGGAAGTATGGCTCATGTGTTCAGGATACGACATTACATTGTTACTGACAATAATTATTTATTAGTAATACATTTGTACAATATCTTTCTGTGTAACAAATATTTACTCACTCATTTACAAGATGAGCTGACGTCAGTATGTAAAAATCGTTTATTATTGTGCCTGCACCCATACGTTTTTCGTTATCTGCGCCAAAATTGATGAGTGCTATCCAAGGGTAAGCATGTGGTTTAGTAATTTTACCACCAACTATCTTGTCTAATATTTTATTATTTATCTCACCACAAGCTGTAAAAAAAGAAGAAGAAAGAAGTTAAAATCTATCTCATTGCCAAAAACATTAGATGTTTCAACTTACGTCAAAACAATCAATATTTACCCCACTTTCACCTTCACCATAATTTTACTACCAACCTTACATGTTTTGATCCATGATCGATCATCTCATAGGATATCCACCACACAACAAATTTTATCTATCAAACTACTTGTCCTTGAGATCAATTCTGTGATTAAATTTCTACAAACATGCCGACAACAATCAATAGACTGATAAAAAAATTTAAATTTGTTATCATAAGGTAAAATGTGTTGTAAATATTTAGCTTTTTATTACAAATTTTATAAATAAAAATTATACCACTTTATACAGCTGATAGCATTGATGTTACAGAAGCTTGTTATATTCGAATGGGTGAAGATGTTACACAAACTGACAGAAATAAAAAAGCATAAAGGCAATAATAATAGCATCAACAAAAACAATAACAACAACAATATTACTACTACTACTACTAATAATAATAATAATAATAATAATAATAATAATAATAATAATAATAATAATAATAATAATAATGATAATAATAATAATAATAATAATAATAATAATAGTAATAGTAATAGTAATAGTAATAATTCCAAGTGTGAAAGGTTGGATAGAGAGGAGTCATGGGGAGGTCAACTATTATCTGACCCAACTGCTGTCTGGACACGGTTTTCCTTTCCTACCTGTTTAAACAAGGAAAAGTAGAAAGCCCTATGTGTCTCGCTTGTGGACAAGGAGTAGACAATGCACAACACACATTGTTCATATTCAGCCAATGGAGCCTACAAAGAAGAGTACTGATAGAAAAGATCGGACAATTCACCCCTGAAAACATCGTAGAGCTTATGCTGAAAAAGGGTGATAACAGGGATGCCGTAGCTAAGTATGTGGAGACGATGAAACAGAATGGTCTGGTCGACGACCAAAACACGTGAAGCAACAGCAGTATTAGCAGAACAGAGCAACGCCAATCTGGCGAAGAACAGCCATCTTGTGTAATGCTAACGCGGGTCCAGGATGGAAATCTCAACGAGGTTTAGACAAAAGAGGAAGGGTTTTAGTGGGTCGTACAGGTGGTACAGCCCCACACACCAGTCGGTCTCGCTGGGCCACTGATGGTGCGGATGCGCATTTCCCCCCTCTTCGGAAAAAAATAAATATAAATAAAAATAAATAATTTCAATTATAATAAATACAAATACTGTAAATAAACCAAGTAGTACATGTTATATTTTTAATATATAATTGATTCTTCTTTCATTAAACGTTCAAAGTTAACAATCAAGTTATCATAAATTGGTAGAGTATTTATTTATTTCAAAGGAGTACTTTTTCAAATATATATATATATATATATATATATATATATGTGTATATATTCCTTTTTTATCTCTTCTGAAATTCAATTCTTCTGAGGGATGATTTTCCCAAATAAAAAAACTTCTCTCTACGGAAACAATTTTGAATGCCATTATAATGCCAATATACCATTATTGAAATATTAAATAAAACACCGAATAAGCTTTGTATTAAATGTTATTTTTTTCTGTTTAGGTTTCCATAATAAGTTGTAATTATAAATCTCTGAATTGGTCCTCGTCGTAAAGAGTAGTTATAGTTTTAGACTTCGGAAATCAGAAAAAAACAATATATTAAAATTCTTTTTAATTATTCAATTTTGCGATAGGAAATATTAAAAAAAAATGTTTTGTCGATAAATGTAAAAAATAGGCTTTTTAAAGCCTAAAATACTTTTGTTATTCTGGCATAAAACAGTATCTTACTTATTTTACACTTATAATATTTTACACTTGCTTGTTATATGTTAAGTGAAACTCTATCCCTTTCTCACTCGGATCTGTTGAAAAGCAAATTATTTATTTAGTTAAGTCAAATATGTTTCTATAGTTGCTTTAATATATTTTCGTTTGTTAACACTTATTTTGTAGGTTTAATTTGACAGGTACAAAAACTAGCAATTTTTTTCTAGGATATCAATTAAAAAATACGTCTACAAGTTCACAAATATTAAATATTACAACTACCAAACATGTAAACCTATGTTCGCTAATATTTCAAACAAACATATCATATTCAATGGTGAAAAAATAAAAATGAAAAAAGCACATGTAATACTTGGGCGTGGAAGTAAATTTGTTCTTGTCCTAGTCTTTTAAGGTTTTTATCTAATATAAATGATCAGAATGAAAAGAAGATGGTTGAGTACAGTACTTCACACAATGTTATTTTATGCAGTGTACTATTTGACAGAGGTAATGCAAAAATAGTGGTAAAGGTAGATGTCGGCCTCACTTCATAGCTTTGAAGATTACATCATCCAATCGCACTGTGTCATGATATGGACACGTTATTAGTGCTTTCGTGTACGTTTCCAATAGATTTGCGGGCCTAAGAAAGAGAAGAGGTGTACTTAAGCTTTAAGAACAAGAGAACGATGCACAATCTATGTGTGCCGTAAAGAAGGAAGCGAGAAAAAGAAATGGTAAAATGCAGAAGAGATGGAGTGAGGCGACAAAAAGTGGATGGTCCTATAAACTGATATATAATGAGGAAGAGTAATGCGTAGGATAATAATATGGAGAGGTTCACTTCTACCTTACTCAAGTACTTACAGTTCATGGACGACTATTTTAAGAAGTCTAAAATTGTATAAAATGAATCCTGCTATTCTGTAATAGAGACAAAGATGATTTCAGGCAGACTACGTTTGATTGAGTGCTTTTCATAGGAACATTGTTAAGGTGAATAATAAATTTAAGGAAGTACTACATTTGTGGTAAGTATATTTTATTCTGATCTCACAAAACAAATGCACACCACATGTCTTCCGAAGTATGTTCGTATTTTTGAAGAGCACAAAATTCTCACTAAAATCATAGAAACTGTACTTTTCCAACACATCAGATTATGCATTAACAATTAATCTCGGCATACAGAATAATTTATTTAAATACCAACTAACATATCAAATTCTGTAAACCATGACTTTTTAAATATCGGATATACATTTCAAAAAAAATCCTTTACAATTTTGTTTTATTGTAATAAAGGCTTATGTTTTTCACAATACTAAAATTCTATTTTTATTCTTGATTCTATCTTGAAATAATAAATTAAATTAAAAAGCTATTAATATTTTAAGGAAATTATTACAATGAGCAATTAAAATTATAATTTATGTAAGGGAATAAACCACCAGCTGTCAACACAGATTTGATCATATATAATTAAGAATTTAAAATCTGTATGATATTCAAAGTGTCTGTGGTACAGAGAATAAAATACCAATTCTACATCAAAATTTATAAATAATTTTAAATTCATTTTATGGGGAGGATGATTGAACTATTATAATCAATTTAATTGTTAAATTCACATAAAAAGAAAATAAGATAGTTGAAATGTGTTAAATTAAAAAATAATAATAATAAAACTTATTTTATCAATAAAACTATTTATAAACTCATATAGAAAGACATCACAACTGAGTTTTGGTAAATTACAACCATACTTCTGACTGACATGGCGCATGTAAAACCGTGGGGAAAAACCTATATCTAGTGAAAGTTCCCGTTCGACAGGATTAATGTACTGTATATACAAATTTGTAAAGTACTTTGTTGCAGCTAATATGATGTACCATTTAGGTATTTTTAATGCATATATTATTATATTATGACTACAGCTAAAATAGAATTTCCAAAATGAAATAAATATACAGGCTACCTATTATAATTGTAATCAATTAATGACGAAGCTTTTTTCACCCTTAAAATATATAAGTAATAATATTTTATTAAAATAACATTCAAAATCAAATTTAACTTTACAATTATTTTTCAATTAATTAATTGTAGTTTTCAAAATTAAAAATATAAGTTTTGTAATACTTACCGCAGTCATAACGAGGATATTTAGTAATCTGAAAATTAAAATGTAAACTTTAATACAAAATATTATTTAATATTAATTCCTTACATTAACATTTCATTGTAAAATGATGTAGGTTCTTACTTGAGACAATTGTTTTGTGAACAGTAAACATTTTTAATTATTAGGAATCACAAAAACTATATTTACGGTTTATATTATAATCTAACTCATTGATTACAAAGTTTTTGTAAAAATAACATAAAGAAAAATTGTATAAAGTGTATGTAAATAATAGTGATTTATTATATATTTTTGAAACCCTGAAAAAAAACATTCATATAAACAAAACAAAAAAGATGGTGGGGAAGTTTTTATTAATTTTTAGTGACGTGAAATTAAAAACTGTTACAAGTTTCATTACATTGTTTTTTCGACTGCTCACTACGCTTTATTCACCTTGATATTTATTAATTCCAAATGAGTTAAAATATCCAAACCTATGACAAATTAATTATGGTATACACATTTCTTTAGTTCTGTCTTATTAATCATTTAATTCTATTTTATTTTGTTTCTTTGGTCAAAGTTTAAATATAAATCCGTCCAAGATACTTCAGAATAATGTATTTTAATGAATAGCGTTATTCAAACGTAACAAAATCGTAAAAAATTCATAAAATGCAATCAAATTGTACGTGATGAAATTTTTTAAATTTATTAGGTCCTGTTTTCTTCAAAATTTTGTTGAAGATCATAGCAATATAAATATTAGTTTGATAGTAGCTGATTTTGGACAATCTAAAAACCAAATTTATTATTGGTACATTTAAACAATAGATTAATACCCAGAGCCTATTATTCTTAACTGGAGTGACTGTCTAATAACGACTTTAAGAGTATGATTTTTTTTAAAATGCTTAACATTTATCAGGTTAAAAATTTGAAATATTTTAGTTCTTAACATTGATCCAAATGTACGTTTGATTAATTTAACAGGAATTTCTTTCAGAAAAAATCTGTTTAAATTTTACATTTTAAAAGAAAATATTTTTCCTCTTCTTTGGTCCAGGTAGCCAGTACTTGAAGAAACAGATATGAGCAACCGACACTGTATACTTAAAATTAGAGAGACAAAAAGTTTTTTTTCCATTTAAAATTTTTAATATTTCACAATAATATTCAGCTTTATCTAGGAAATAATTGATAAAGTTTAAGATAAATAGGATTTGATATCAATAATGTATTTCTTTGAATTATAAAGGAACTGAACCACTGATACAGGGTGATTCACGAAGATATGCAAAAACTTTGGGAGAACATTCTACATGTAAAAGTAAAGAAAAAAGTTATATAAACATAGGTCCGGAAATGTTTCGTTAGCGAGTTACGGCTAGCAAAAGATTGCGCCCAAAATTTTGTAACCTGGGTTAAATAAGGGCGAGCTGGATTTCGTGGAAGTTAAATTAAAAGGCAAATTTAATTGTTTCTTATGGTTTTTGACCTGATAAATTGAATAAAACAGGTCCCAGAACTGTAAGTTATTATTATTTTGAAAAAAATCAGTGCGAAATTCAAACATTGGAGTAAAAAACACATTTTTTTTACATTTGGACAACGATAACTTGGTTATTTTACCAATAAATAAATCAAACTTTACAATACAAATTGTAGAAAATTTAATTCTGAACAAAAAAGTGCAAATAATGTATAATGAAAGTGAATAGATGTTTGATTAAACTAATTTTTAATAATTAATAAACAATATTATTGCTGGTTTGTTTATTTACTTTGTTTATTATATCTCACAAACTATATTGTGAATGAACTCAGTTTGTAACCATGTAACATACAGTGTTGAACATTTTTTTTTTGTGTTATGCATTAGGAATACACATGATGTAATAATAATTAATTAACTTCATTTTTAAAATAATAATTAAAGATTTTTGTTTTATCACAAACTATGTTTCGTTACAAGCTTTTTGTTTATCTAATAGAAATTATTTACGTTTTTAGAATGATTAATACACATTATTATAACTACATAGTGGAAACTGCAACACCAACAGATATAGTACAGTGGCAATGTGTCAATATCTTCTTTCGTTGTACAGGTGATGAAATATAAAATATTCAATCTTATATAGAATTGAAATTTTTGGTTTTATTGATGGTTGGACACTTCATTTGACCAAATAATTTACAATCTGTTAATGAACACAATGTATGATATGTAGATGTCGATCGGAAGAGAGTCGAATGTCTTGTGAAATTCAGTGATTTCTTGTGAATTTTAACAAATATTTAAATATTATTATTTTATTATATTCTTCTCCAATGCAATCATATATTAATCCTGTGCAAAACCCTTTAGATGATAATATTTAATAGTTACAAACCCAAATTGTTAATTATATATATAAATATATAAATAAATATATATATATATATAAGTTATATATTAAACTTACAATAAATTTATTTGGATAGAAACTTTCCAAATGAAAGGACAAAAGAGCATAACTTAACATACAAAAAATAGGAAGTTTATGAAGCACGTATTATTTAAAAAATATATTAATACGAAATTGATACTTCATTCGATCTACTTTAAAAATAAAATCCTTTACATAAACATACCTTTCATCAGTAAAAAACACATGCATTTTCATTGGGATAACTTATGTCTTTCTTGACATTGGGCGAATGTATATAAATTTGTGGCATAATTTAATATTTTTGAGCCAACAGTGGTATTTAACACTTCATAGCTACAATTTACACCATGTAGTTATAAAATAGTGTTTGAAATTTTGAAACAGCGATAGAAATAACATCTTATCTATACGCCCTCAATATGTCCATCTTGCAAAACTGCATTTAATATAATACCACTAGATGTTTTTTAAACAATACAAAATAAAAGAAGTCTTAATATACATCACTTAATAATTTTCACAGCAAATTGTGAAAATATATAAGATTAAAATTATTAACAATAAATCTAATTTTTGTTGTGTTACATTTAAAAAAAATGTATTACGAAGTAAATTGTTATATTACATACAAAAAGTATTACGTAAGCAAAGTTTTATATTACGTACAAAAAATATATTAACAAAAAAAAACTAATTTCAATAGTTGCAATTATCTAAGGTTAATAAAAAATAGCTATTTATCTTATAGGATACTGATTAATTTAGCTCATTGTATACTGATTAATGATCTATATCTACACCAACAAATAATCTGAAAGTCAAAGAAAATAAGATTTAATTACTAGTTGTAATTATTTCAAATGACTTTGGTTTATATACAGAATAAATTAAATTAAAACTTCCCAAACTTGCTTACCCTCTTTTTGGCACTCACAGCTTCGTTTTGTATTATTATTAACAATAGGAAAATTGGTACAACTGTCAAGAGCTCCATTTATGTAATTTCAATATATTTTTAATAATGAGAATAGCGAGAACACTTTGACTTCTTTTAACTAAAACGTGTATTGTCTTCTATTGCGCGCATTTATAGCTTTCGATTACTGATGTCTTTATTCAAACATAATCCTGTTAGTTCTGGAACGAATGGATTAAAACATTCAACCTGTGAAACTGAATTAGTTGTATTACTAAAATTGAAAAATTTATCCAGCAAAGACGATAAATTAATAACTTACAAATACGAATTTATTGGGATTCATTCACCAAAGTTAATGATATGAAATGTATGTGAGAACAGGTTAAGCATCGACTGTTTCCATTTAAGTGAGGTACAACAAAATTCCCGTTCATAAATAACCGAATTATACAGAACTTTTACCGTATTGCAGAAAACTCAAATTAATACATTCAGGAAGTGATGTTATCCTATTTACACCTCAGGTAGTTAGACATTAGTCTGCGGTAAACTATATATACCAACCCCTAATTTATTTATACATATATAATTCTACATCTAATTGTTTCGGTTTCTATACATTGTCTTTCAATCCGATAAGAGACAAATGTCTTAAAATAACAATTGTGGGCGAACGTTAAGAGTGCAGAAATTGTAGCGCATCTACAGAACTCAAACGAACTGTTGTGTTTGGAGGGATGTGTTAAGTTTAATTTCGTGTTTCAATAGGTAATTATATTCAGCTAATTTCTTTGATGGAGTAATAAAACCTAAATGAATCCGTTTATCTACGCATACGTGAACTTTGAATGTTCAAGGAAATTTAGAAAAGTGACTTTCATTGCTATTTATAAGTTTACAATTGTACGTCATATATATTGGAATAATTCTCATAACTCAGATTTAGTTCTAATTGCTCAAAAAAAATGGCTTTTGTAAAGATTGGGGTTTAGTCAAAAGGATAAGCTTGGAATAGGCGATAATTAAACCGATTAATAACGTAACTACCACCATCAAATAGAGATATCCATTGCTTATTTCATATTTTTAATAATTATTATCCTAATTAAAAAAAAGAATAGAATTTTTACTTTCTAAAATAAAGATATGAATATTCTATAATAACAGATATTTTTATCAGTTTTTCTCCTGTTCCATATAATTTCGTTATTATACATATTGTGTCACGCAACAGTGTTAGTATAATATTATTTTAAAAACAAAATCACTTTGTTTCATACAATACACATTCACTAAGACAATTATTTACAGATAAACATGAAGCGAACTAGCTATTGTTTGTGAAGAAATATTTGGGAGGCGTAAATAATTCCCAGTCTTTTTGTTCTGTAACTAAGCAATTGAAGAAATAAATAATAATTCAGATTTATTACCAGCACAAATGATGAATTTAATTGTATATTGAATAATAATTGTTTCGTAAAATAAATTTGATATCCTTGAGTGTAACAAGAGAAGCAACCTCTTTATTGCCCTGCGTTTGTATATTAAACAAAAAAATAAATCATGATTAAAATAAACCTATAATAATAATAATGGACAATTTAGCAAATAACATATTGTATTTTCAATACACTTTACATAAAATGTTAATAAAATTGTTTAACGTGTACCATTCGTTTTAATATCATCCAATCCATATCTAGTTAGAGGTTATCTTGTATTTTGTTAGAGGTATTCTTGGTTTTTAAGTTGCAGAATAACTAGGAAACTCGTTCTTGTATGAATTCGCATTTTGTGTTAATCCTCATTTAGAAGAAAATCAATTTGTAAAACTGAGTAATGGAAGTAGCATATTAATAAATAAATGTTCTTGAGACAAATAAAATTAAAAATTTATTCAAACTTGAAATTAATAAGTATTTAACAAAGAAAAAGTATGATTCCATCGCTTTGACTTGTGAGATTGAATGCTTGTGAGGGGGAAAAAAACATGACTACAAATTTTCACAAATATTAAGTTTATTTTTTTAACGACAAATTTTCCGTATTCAGTGATACACGAGCTACAATAATAAATAACCTAGATCGGGGTATGAGTACTCCCAGTACTTATGCGTTATAAAGGTGCGACCATGGACTAAACTACTTTAAATTACTAAAACACATAAATTGCTATTCCAAAAACGTAAAGGTAATATATAACTAATAAAATATTACTGAAGTAAACTTATATCAAATACAACAAGTTGTATTTTACATATAAAATATAGCTTTATATACTTGCTAATTCATTATTTTTATTATTATTTACTGTATAGGTAATATAACAATTTTCCCAACCATGTGTCAACAACAAAGTGTTTTATAATTTTATTTAAAGTAATGTTTTTCGTCTAAACAGCGTTTGGCCAATGTTGATTTAATAGTCTTCTGCATTAATTTCAACACTTTTGAATAAATAAAGATACTATTTGTAAAAAATTGTGTTAATCTTATAATGTAAAATTTAATCCCGTGTTATCTATCTTCTGTGTAAGTTCTAATTAGCTGACCTTAGATAGTTATTTAACCAAGTGTCACATAGACACAATATGACAGTAATATAGTATTTTATAGTTTTCTGATTAAACATATATAAAAAATCATGGAATTTCTCTCCCCCCCCTTCTCCCTCCCTCCCCCCTCTCTTTGAAACAAATAACTGCTTTTAGCACGATAATTTAAACTATATATTTTAAAAGTTTCATTACATTTTGTTTTGAGTTATAGCTTGTCTATGCAAGTAAAGCGACACATTGTTTCTTTTGTATATTTGATCTGGTACAATCATTGTGCAAGTATTGGAATAGCAACTTTCTAACACCTCGGCAATAATACAAATTTTATCATATATACATACACACACATATGTGTGTGTATATAGTATTTATTTATTTATTTTCAGTAGTGTAAAGTCTGTTAGACACCTCTACTGTCTCGAAACTTTGCCAAATTGTTTGTTTTTTCTCAATTTGACATCTAGTCCTTACAAATTGTATTTGTAAAAATCGAGTTTCAAATAACGGTGGTCGATTTTTAATTTCGTTTTTGCCATTTATTCCTGAATAGTAAAATGATTTATTTGAATTTTATTATTTAAGGTGGTAAACTTGAACGTAATTAGCAGATCCTATATTCCCTAATTATGACTTTATATTAGCTTCTTGTCCGATTTTTCGGGTTTTCTTACGATACGTAACGCAGGCGATACGCGATAATTATCGTACGATAAAAATTTTAAGCTATTTATATCGTAAAGATAAATATCTTCCGATTTATATCGTAACGATAACTATCTTGCGATAAATACCGTTAGAGATACGCGATAATTATTTTACTATAAATATCATAAGCGATAATTATCTTACGATATATATATAAACACACACCATTTTTGGAAGATTGACATGAATACCTCATATTTGGGTTCTTGAAAGTTACAACTCACATAAGCACTTAGAGCCGATTTTATAAAATTGTAAAGTTGTGTTCGTTCATTTCAGATCCCCCACCCCCCAACTATTTTGAGTTAAGGAAAACTGCATCTTCAGTGTGCTCAGAATACAGTACAGCCATATAAAAAATTTGTTTAAAATCTGTCCACGTCTGTAAACTGCAGATACGACAGTTAAACAGACGACATATTCCAGACATAATTACCAAAACCACTTTTTAAAACTTAAGTGACGTCAGAAGGTATATATAACAGTAAAATAAGTGACAGTGATGTTTTACACACATCATAAACCTTGTAATATGTAAATATGAAAAAGTAAAAAGAGCTTCCTTATCAAAAGTATTTAATAAAATTAGTAATTCACTCAAATGCGATATGTAACGTCTATTTTTAAATACAAACGCCTCCAAATGATTACTTCAAACGAAATTCAGTAGAGGGGGCTAAGAATAGAAAGGAGGTATATGTTATTAGTTCAATATTACGTCACAATCCTCTAAGTAACCAAATCCATTAGACTGCGGTTGTCCTTGAAAGGGAATATTCAATGAAGTCTTAATTAAGTAATAAGATTCAAGAATCTACCGTAATGCATTTGTAGTTATTCTGGTGGATTTCATCTTCCACGCTGATATACAGGGTGTTTTAGAAAGTAGGAAAATAGATAACTTTCTTGTGAACAACAGTAAAATATCTAGAATTTGAAAACACATGTAGAGCAAGTTTTAACTTCATATTTTTACACAGCCCAATTAAAAACCCCCTCCTGAAAGAGTACATAATTTTTTTTTAAATAAAGTTTATTATTATTAGATATTATATAATATCATATAAAGTTGCATTGGTTGTTTTATTAGTCGTATGGAACACATTAAACTGTAGGGCTTCATAAATTGTAAATATTATACAATTTTCAGAACCAATTATAGAATTTGTTTCTTGAAAAAAATAAACAAAACAATAAAATAATTTGAAAAAATATGTTTCCATAAAACCACTGTATAATTTATTTTTAAAAAAGTATATTTTTTATTAAATTTGTTTCCTGATTTGCAGGATTCATCAAATGATTTTAATGTCGTTAGTACTTACACAGTGTAAGATGTAAATGCTAAGTTTGATAATTGCAAAATAATAAACCTCTGTTTTTTCGAATGATTATCCATGTTCTCAGGAAATCGAAAAAAAAAATTATTTGTCAGGAAGTTGATCGTAATTGATACTGTCGTCACTAGAGCGGCAACAAAACTGGTTAGGAACAGGAATTTTGGTAAAAGAGAAAATAGTAACCTCATATTGTAATTTAGACAAATTTTAGTAAAATGTCAAAAAGTTGATCATTTTAAACATTTTTGTTCATACTTTGTGTGTTATTAAATTTAAAACGAACAAATTATCTAGATAATTTACAAATTTCTTAACTTCAACGATGGATTTTATGTAACAACCACCCCTTTCTACTATAAAAAAATATCCAAGTTGTTTTCTTTAAAAATAATTTTCTACCTTTACCTACCAAGAAATCATTATATTCTAACAGTTACAAGATCAGACATTGTCACGTCACTGACACAAGAGTAGCAAATGGTGCCTCCATTATACTAAATACGACGTATAATCAATAAGTATACAAGTACAATATATTAATTGTGAAGTCTCAAATTTAACTTCTTACTACAAAGTCATCTTTGTTATTGTTACACATAACACTTAAGACTTTGCATCCCCTCACCTAACCTCAAAATAGCTTAGTTTAATCTAGTTCATTAGTTGTTACCGTTTTTATTTTAAACACAATACCGATCAAAAGACTGATATAAAATAGCCGGAATATATTGTCGTATTATTTGTACACTAACCAGTTCGCTGATTTGTACCGTATTAGCAACTTGTACAGATCACCTAGTTGTATAACAACTATTTTTAAAATAAGTGTTTGTTTTATGGTTAATAAATAACACAAATATTAAATCCCGTGCACAACTTAGGTTAATAAAAACAAATGTAGCATAATAAAAAATGGTGACATTTTGTATTTAATCAGTCATAAATTACATTTTACTTACACTTAATTACACCCTGTGCTATTTTAATTTTACACAGATCTTTTCATTTTGAATTTGTAAGTATACGTTATATCCACTTTTTATAAATATCAATTGTTCTTAAGACACGTTTATAGAAGGTCAAGCAGGATTTAACCCAATTTTAATATTTAAATTGGTTTTTCAAATACGGGGACCATTAGTGATTTTAATTTTTGACTGATAAATCGAAAGACTATTTTTGTTGCAACTATCAATAAACCTCAGAAATTTCAACACATTCTACACCAAATCACTCTTTGTTTAAAGAAGATAGAGAGAATAAACTTTACTTCCGTTTTTTGGTTTGCTTTTAACAAACTTTTATAGGGGATTAACTCAATCCATCCTTACTGCGGAACTAAATTAACTAAATTAAACTCAAAAACATTTGTCGAAAAATTGCTTTCACCGTCGTTTTCTTTGTCAAATTTTACATGAAAATTATGTATCAAATCTCCACTTTCCTATTTAAAAAAAATAAAGTTTAATTCAATACGATAGATCCACGATGGCGGACAAAAACTTCAAAACCTACAAAAAAGTGTACTTTTTTTAAGTTACGTAGATTCTATTTGTTTCTGCCTTCAAGTAACCCTAATTTATGCAATATAAAGCTGTTTTCATTTTTTTAAATCATCCTGTATTTGATATATTATGGTATGGTTCTGTAGATAACAAATCATCACTTACTGTAGAGTAATATTAAACATGTAGTTCTGTGAATAATACCCCTTGATTTTTATTAGAAGGGTAAACGATCTGATTATTGCTTATGTTTTATTCTAATTCATTATTGCATTTACATACAAAATACATGATCACATCTTAGAGGTTATTTCAGGGAATAAAATAGTATAACTACATAAATAATAAGTTATATGATAATTTGATAATTTTTACTCAAAACTTCCCTTGAGATTTTTGTCAAGTTGTGGTGATTATGGGCTTGGCAATGCCGAAAGAGGGTCTTTAATGTTATCTTGGTTTAGATCCCCTTTTTCATCCCTCCTATTGGTTTCTCTTGACCAACTTTTGTTCATTTTTATTTTATAAGGCGATGATAACCGGGAAGGCTTTTAAACAACAAGGGAAAATGGAAATGAAATAGTTCCATATGTATAGGTAAATGAGGCAATAAATACAACACAAATAACAAATAAAATAAAATTCATACAATCAAAAGTAAACAATAAATACCGTCAGTTTTCCACTTCCACAAAACATCCAGTAACAACGATGAAATTCTATCATTGGTTTATTGTCAAAATGCTTATTGAAGTCTACTCGTACTAATGGCTTATTGTTTTGAAAACAATTTATTAAGAGGTATTTGAAATTAATTGTATTTCATACCACGCTTAATTATTTGAGTTTGATGGAGAGGGGAGGGACGAGGTAGGGAGGGTTGAGAAATGCTTTTTAAATTGGAAAACTCGGTTATTGGAAGATTGGTTAGAATACACCTACATAGAACACAATAATTATGTAAATTACGTTTTTGAAGATATATAACTAAAAAATACAACATCTAGGGGGTGGCTTGTCAATGTTATGTCTAAAAGAGTACATTTAAAATTATGTAAATTTATTCATAAAGCACGATTAAAAACAAATAATACAATAAAGAATTTTAAACCAGTTTTTAAAAACCATTGTTGAGTATTTGACCTCTAAATGTTTTATCTGTTAACCATTGTATTTTCAATATACATTGAGATTTATATATTTAATATCCATTTGAGGTTCACACTGTGTTTTTCATTATAAAATATATATTATTAAAAATTGTATTAGGTGAAGTTTATCTGGTTAAATTATTTGATATAGATGGTTTGTTCATTTAATTAATATCGATTATCTTACATTTTCCATCATTTGTCTATATAGAAACTAGTACACCACTTTATGAGGTAATACTTCAAACCACCTAGTTCAGTGTTGGAAAGTTAATAAATCAATTGCCTAAGATATAATTTATTATCCAGGCCTAAAAAAGTGCATACGTTGATTTATATTCTTCAAACATCGTGTTACATTAGATGTAAATTCTAATGATGAAAAATGTCAGATTAAACATTATTAATATTAACTGGCTGTTATTATCAAATACATTTAAAAAATATATATATATATTGCGTTTATTTACAGTTTTATATCATTATAGATAAATATATTTATTTTGCATCAGTATTGTCATTTTAATGCTGTTATATGTTTATGCATATATGTTATATATCTATTGGTTAAAAGTAGAAGTGTATGACTGGTGAACAGTTAAGAAATATGTTTATCTTTTAGAACTGTTTTACAATTATTGTAAAATAAATTATCTAAACATTTTGTTGTTGTATGTTCTTTGGGAAAATGTAAAAAGATATCAACTCACAGAGAGTCTGAATAAAATCATTGCTACTGAGAACACCTAACTTTGCAACTGAAATAAATGTTTCCTTTTCTTTTCAAAAAGCAATTTATACTTTGAAATAACTTCCGGAAATTACCTTTACTTCTGCAGGGTTGGAGAGTAAATGCCTTTAGTGAAACAAATTTATATTTATTTATCCTACTTATGTGGATGTACACTTTTTCATGTGTTTTTAGGTTAGATAATTTATTTTATCTTTATAGGAAGTCTCTGTTGACCAACCTCTTTTCTCTTCCCCACTCCTTCAGTTCTTAGGTATATGAAAATGCAAGGATTAGGAATTTATTTTAATTTTAATTTTGTATGAGTCGACCACTGAAAGATTTTTAGCCATTAAAATAGAATATCTAATATTTATTGATCCACAGCAACATCCTTAATATTTATTTTACTCAATATCAATATTCTATTACAAAGTATTATGTTTATTTCGTATACCAAGACTTCACAATCTATGTTGATTACCCTTTAATAATATACTAAAAACTTTTAAATATATTATGTGACACATGTTGCTATCTATACCAAACAGGTAAAGTTAAAGTATTCATGTGTTGAATATATAGTATACTTACAAAGTTACGGCTTTGCTAGCAAACCTAATATACAGAGATGTAATATTTAAGTGTATTACGAAAGTGGTTTGGCAATTTTCTAAAACGTCATCTGTTTCAAATCGTAGTGAATATAAAATTATTTTTATTGTTAAAACGTGAAAAATATCTCAGTCATAATCGCCATAAAAACGCAAATAAATAAAATAGAGACAGTTAAGAATTTTACAGTCAGTCGATGCGACAGTTAGTCAATTATTGTATCGGTATAATTTAAAAAATAGGTAGTTTTTTCCATAAAACTGACCGCACAAATTATTGAATTACTCAACCCCATGAACTATATATAGTTAATCTAAAGATATATAGGCTTGACCCTATTTTTATTTTGCTGAAAGTTCATAAAAAATTACTCTAGCTGCGGTTATGAGAACAGGAATTGACATAGCGAAAATAAAATTATACTTGGTACCATGAGTTGAAATTGAAGGAATGTAATAGTAATTTTAAACACTGAAAAATAATGTTTTAGATATTTCGGTCGTGGTGGAATCTGTTTAAGTATATATCAGAAATCGTAATTACTGTTATACCATTATTATTAGTTTGGGTTTTTTTTTAAAGGAGATGGGCTAAAAGAAAAGAATCCCTGAAGTAAGTATAGACGTTAAAGTGTTCACACTTCTCTGCTTCTAAAATAAATTCAGTAAACACGGTAGTGATATCAATTATCTGCTTGAAGCGTTATTGTTATTGAAAGCGAATCATATGAATGGTTTTGTAAACAATTTGTTAACAAAAAGCGAATTTATTTTAATTTGAAACTGTATTCAAAACACAAGCAAACTATTTATTTGTGGAGCAGAGACGGATCTGTGAGTTTTAAATTTTAAAATTCAATTTCACATGATGTATAGTAAAAGTGAAATTGCAGGTTGGAGGCAGCAAATAAATAAATACTAAATCGACATTAAATGTTTTACAATAAAATTTTGTTATTTCAGAATATAGAATTTTCTTTTATATTTAAAAGAAAGAAAACATAATAATAAAAAAAGTAAAAGTGTTCCTTTTACAGACACGTGGATTTAAAAATTACAAGAAATAATAGTTTTTCCTCATTATTTTAAGTTGCAAAAGAAAATTCCTAAATTATTTGAAAACTCAATATGCTCTTTTATACTTACACCAATAGCATGACCATGCGTGAACCAATAGCATGATAGTCTGCCAAGTGAACAAATATTATTTACCCGTTATTCGACATAGAGGATATTTTTGATAAGGGATAAACATTTTATGTGCGTTTTTGACTGATCCTAACGTTTAATGGACTTAGGAAACAAAAAATGTTATTTTCGATAAGCCGACCTTTCGAAGTTTTTGATGTTGTCGTGAGGAAGATAGCGGCAACATAAATTAAGGTAAGGACGTAAAATTTGGTATTGAGGACAATTGTGTGCTCACGTAGAACCCAATGGAAACGGACGACCGTTTCAGACAGTTTTTTTTGGTCATATCTCGTGTATTTTTCAACTTATATTACACTAAATTTAAAAAAGAATTTTTCCATTTTAATTCTTCATGTACTGGTACCAACCGCATTTTCTACGATGATAATTAGTAAAGTTGTTGTCAAAAGTGTAATTTTGAACTCCGGTTTCCAAAGACAACGTGTTATGTGTGTGGTCACGAGATCCCAAGCGCTGAGTCACCGACACGAGTGTAAAAGTGGAGGTTTATTAAAGTATGAAACTTCAAGACAATTGCATGAGCATAGCGAGTGCAGATTGTTTAATATATAACTGCGAAGCTTATCAGTGAACCGCCGTCGTGACTATATTAGTAACATACACAATTACGAGTTTCAGAAAATTGTAAACATCAATTTAAAACAATCTTAGACAAATTTCATCTAACTGTATTGTGTAACATTTCCTACAAGACTCAAGAAACTTATTTTTGGAATTTACGTTTCTAGGAATTTTGTTTTATTATGCAGTAAGATTAGGCTAAGTAGGACGTCGGACAAAATTTTTATACTTTTTGGAAGGTTAAGATTAAATGTACAAACACAAATTTTCTTTGAGTGTAGAACATTACAGAATAAATATATAAAGATAAATGAAAATTAAAATCAATGCTGCGAGTTGACGTGACATTATTCATCTGAACTGCCTGCAATTTTTGTAATAATTAAGCTAACTTTTTCTTCAGTCTGTCTGTTATGTTGTTTATCTCAAATAAGTGTTGATTCTTCGACTACAAATAGAGAATGAAAACTGATTGTTAAACAATAAAAAATTCATAATTTGATTAATAAAAACTAGATAGTTGTAACAATTTTTAAACTTATATATTAATTGTCCGTTAGAATCTCCAATATTTCACTTACCCAGTAGAGGGTTAGTTGGTTTTCTTAGAAAATATTTACCTCAGTGTTTTGACTAATCTTCTCATTTCTCGACGTAAGGAAACTGAAAAAGTTATTTTTAACATACCGTTCGTTCATAGTCGTTGTCATCTATATGTTAGTATAAAAACGATAGAACAATGAAACTCAGTTCAGGAGATTATAAATCGTATACATATAGGAGCAAATTGAAATTTAATAAAATGACGGCGAATATACAAATTTTTGAAAATATATTTTTGTCATTTAACTCACAAATACTCAAAATGTTTAAATTTAAATTCCGCAAATAATAGAGCTAACCCTTCCTCACTACGAATACAAAAATTACTACAAGTTCAACAAAAAGTAATTTCATGTAATTAACATTACTGAAAATAAAAATACAATTATTTTTTTTAAATCAATAATAAAATTACATTACCCAGCTCATTCATCACGTATGTTTTTTGTAATTTAAATATTTATTCACGTAAATCTAAGACGGAATAATTGAAAAAATAAATCTGAATTATTTTTCTAATTAGTCACTGCTCTAAATGTATTTGACGTTGTTTGGCAACTAGGTCAAAAATGTTAGAGAGAAAGAGGGAGAGAGAGAGAGAGAGAGAGAGAGAGAGAGAGAGAGAGAGAGAGAGAGAGAGAGAGAGAGAGAGAGAGAGAGAGAGAGAGAGAGAGAGAGAGAGAGAGAGAGAGAGAGAGAGAGAGAGAGAGAGAGAGATATGTCCAGGGATGATTGACGATAACAAACCAGGGTCGTTAACCCTAATGTTTTATGAATACTTTTTGAACCACCCCCCCCCCGTCTAGACAACTTACATGTTTTAAATTTATATCACCGTGGTTTTCATTTTTCATATATGTGAAATTAATTCAGCAGATTTCTATTACAATGCATTTATGGCGATCCACTGTTATTGGATAGTTTCAAGGTCTTAGTTACTACATCTATTTCAATTAATTAGTGTCATCTATACTAGTTACTTCAAGTACAGTATGAATATCTAGTCATTCCTAATAAGTGTAGTTACAGAAAGTTAACACACCAATCTACTTCATCGATAAGAAAGCGATATTTGTAAAAAACTTTATTGCGGCCACTGGCAGTCTCAAGCAATAGAGCCTGGTTAGATTCGCCAATAGCAATTATAGTGTAAATATATAATTAGAATTTTTTTCGCAAATAATAAATCTTACCAATAAAATAAAGTAAAACTATTATTGTAATTATTACTTTTGTGAAATCAGCAAATTGTTTTTACTATCTTCGGAATAAAACATAAATGTAAATGTTCAGAGGCCTAATAAATTCGGAAACAATATGATGATTTCACAAAATGAGTTATTTGAATGACAGTTTTACTTCAATTTTATAGGTATATGAATCATAAAAAATAGAGCTCTCTTATATAAAATAAATCTTACACTTATTTTATTTTTATTTTTTTTTATTTAATGGTTTATATATATATATATATATATATATATATATATATATATATATATATATATATATATATATATATTTAACGATTACTTAAACTGTTATTATTATTACGCCAACTTGGTATAATTCCTTCGTGTTTGGACTTTTTTTAAGAAATCGCACGCAGAAATCAAAAATGTAGTCAGAAATTAAAAATTATTCTCAATATTACATTTCAAATTATCAGAGTGAAGTGCGTTTCGCGGTTCATTAGCGCGGGCGGTCGAACGGGCTGGATCGGACTCAGGCTATTGTTGGTGCACGTTAATCGTTTACCCACCTTCCCAAAATGAACATAGTATACACATAACCCCCTTAATAATTACTAAAACTATGTTAGGTTTGGTATCAATGCCAAATTACGTTGTAATTTTATTACGTATTTAATGCAAGGATACTTTAACATTACCTTTTTGTTATAGGATAGCAGCAGGTGTTACCTATTAGAATATTTATTAAGGTTAATTCGGATTAATTTATTATTGTTTTCTTACTAAAAATTAAGCATTAAACTTTTATTAAAATATTAATTTTTGGTTTGTAACAGTAGTTCAAGAAGTTGCTCAATTAAAATTTTTGCTTGTCTACTCTTTATAAACAAAGTTAATAATCTGAAGTTACTTTCAAAAGGAAATTGCTTTATAAAAAGATCAAACATTTATTTTCTTCGCTAAGTAAATGTTCTGTGGTGGAATATTTATATTAAATTATCAACTTTAAATTCTAATTTAACATAGTGTATAACTGATTTGGTGATTCCATCTCAAATAAATTGCATAAGATAAACAAATATATATAATCTTACCCAAGTAATTTTCTCCTTGTAGATGCATAAGCTGCATAAGCCTTACAAGAGATATCTCTGTAGCTTCAGCGTGTCGTCATATATTACTTGAAAGCCTTTAGGCTTTGTAATCATCATTTGTCACATCAACTCCATCTAGAGTGTTTCAGCATCCAATTATAAAAGCAAACACAATTTTCTTTATAGAAGGCTTCAAGTTGCTATGTATTAAAATTTAAAATGGTGTGCATAGCAAATTATATTCTGATAATTGATGAAGCATTTTTCGCTTCTGGAATATAAAAAGCTTTCCATGTCACTAATAAAGTTCGTCAAGTGACCTCTTTTTGTGATAGTGACGCGTTTCGGTACTTTTATCCCATCTTCAGACACAACATAAATATATTACTCAACCGAGGTCGTCAAACACGCTCACTCGGAAGTGACTAATACAAAAAAAGTCACTTAACGGAAACAAGGTAAGAAACTTTATTATAATATTAGTTTTGTTTTCGTGAAAAATTAACTTTCTTCTTTTGATTGAACTGTAAGGTTTGTCATGAAAATAGTGATTCTTCCGGTCGCTATCGTTACTGTTATCTTCTCATTGTAGACATCGTCACAAGATAGGAACGTGAAAATAGGGTGCTACGTTGGGCCCTATTAAAGTCCTTAAATGGAATTTAAAATGATAAAAAGTGACTTTTAAAACAGTTTGTCTACTTAAAAACAAGCTTATATAGAGTAGTGATA
This sequence comes from Aphrophora alni, assembly GCA_963513935.1. Classification (NCBI taxonomy): domain Eukaryota; kingdom Metazoa; phylum Arthropoda; class Insecta; order Hemiptera; family Aphrophoridae; genus Aphrophora; species Aphrophora alni. The sequence continues at coordinate 38,256,957 of OY740777.1, forward strand.
TCAATTCGGCAGAATGTAATGGTACAAACTTCACCTCTCTTTAATAACAAACAGTAAATTATTGTCTAAAATATTGATTTAAAACACTAACTTCTAAAAAATATGAGATACTCGTATAGTTACAAGATCGGACAAGGCGAGCCATCAACAAGCCTAATAAGGAGTCATCCTCGCATATGTACAGCTTTTCGTTTCGCAAGAAACGAGCGAAGCGAGTGGAAACATTTAACAGATCTACGAAGCCGTTATGCCCTAGACGACGTCATGAACGTATCGATATACACAATTACGAGATTCAAAAAACAAACATCCTCTGTTAACAAACATCCCCTACTTGATTAACCCAATCATTTAAAATTTTCTAGAATGTCAAAGAAACCAACCGTCGAATTTAGAGAATCTGCTTTCATTACAAAGTAATAGGCTGTGTAAGGACAATGACTGCCCACAATAACTTTTTTAAATATTAAGTTAATTTATACAATTCCATTCGCCAGGGTGTTTAAAAAGAATATTTTAATAGTGTACATTATATTAGCATACAAATATCACCACATATTTTAGTACGTTGACCAAATATCGAATATATTATTTCCTTTATATGTGTTACAATTTAATATCGGGATTGTAAATATCATCATATAAGAAATAAAATAATTGTGAAAACAAAATAGTTTCCGAATTAAGTGTATTTGGGGGGAAAAAAACTTTTTAATATGCAATAAAGAATGGTTAATCAAATGGTATTCTAAATACCAGGATCAATAGACCTAGCTGTGTGTTAAACAGATTAGAGCTTTATAACAATTGTTTTACAACCGTTAAACTAATTAACGTTCAAAAATACTGAATAACAAAATCGAGAAAATTCGACTTTAGCATATTATTTTTGAGAGATTAACGAGTGGACAATTACTTGTATAATGAGTGACTGATATATGACTTCCAACAATGGGATGGGTAAATACTAAGATGTCTCTCAACTTGTTTACAAATTAAATAACGTCGACGAACGACAATGAATTACACGTTTTTTAAAGTTGATAAATAAATTGTATGTTTGGTTGCATATTCACCAGGCGCAAATATTAGACGTTGCCTACATTGCAACACATTGAATGGGGTTTCTATGTATAGTGACATTTGATGTATGACTTACATTAATGTATTTGTACATTAGGAGTTGAATAAATTTGAGATTATAGAATATTCTCATGGGTGAAAGATTACACTACAATGTGTGTCGTAGATCGTGACCCATATTATATTCCCTCCTCCAGTACAAATCGAAATAAGATTTAAATTGATTTCTTCGTGTAATCCATCTTGTCATTTATATAACGGAAATTCGGATTGATTGTTAATATCAAATATTGATTGTTAATTGAAAGAGTATTGTGATTGTTAAAAAACGATGTTGGGATTTTTATTGGTAGGTTAATTTGATCTGTATGATTACAAATATATTGAACCTCCAACAAATCATCGAATTAAACGACTTGTTAGCAATTAACAAGCATTGATATTTGATAAAATTTACATCACTTTTGACAACATATATTTTATTCAAAAAGAAGATTTAGCCATGGGTTCAACACTCTAAGGTTATTGTCTGATATATATTTTATTCACTATGAGAATACATTTCTGCTATTAAATGTAAATAAATTGCACTGCTAAAACATATCCTATCTAGCTATGTGGACGATATTTTTTTATCATTTTTAATGCCACATTCAGACTAATAGAACACCAGAAGAATTATATGAAAGATATAAACAAGTATTTATATAATTTCTAAGTGAAACTGAGGTTGACAACAGATAAAACTGTTTAGATATTATAACGATTATTAAAGAAAGGGACAAATTTCTGTACAAAATATACAGAAAAAACACAACCATTGTGAACAGCATACATTCTGTTTCACAAATCCCATTGGCCTAAATCTCAAGAAATTGCAGCTTACAACAGTATGATACATAGATTAGTTGCAATACTCTTAAATAGAGATGACTTTATAGATGAACTTGATAATATGAAGCATATTACCATGTTCAATGGTTATAAGTCACGTGGTCGATAAATTAATAAATAAAAAACAAAAGAATATAACAAGACCACTAAAACATAAAGAAAATAAGGCCTTCATTGCAAGTGAATAAGGAAATATTTTAGCCAAAAATAAATAATATCTAATAAATTCCTAATATGCTCAATCTTACCATAGCATTTCGAAACAACAATATTTAAAAAAATATTCAGCCAGAAACAGAATAGACCTCTATACCTTAAAACAGGAATTTATAAAATTAAACCAGACCAATCTAATAAATTCTATAGAGGCCAATCAAGAAGAGTATTTTGTCAGAGGTTTAAGGAGCATTTGGCGAAAAAAATAATCGACGGAAAAAGTCAAATTTAGCGCACCACCTTATTGACGAAAACATTTAGTGCTGATTTTAAAACCAACCTAGAACCATTACATACGTGCAGAAAAGGGATATACTATGTGTCCCAAAAGTCCCACCCCCTATTATTATTTTTTATTAATGGAAATAAACAGATTTGCTTTGGGGAAAGTTTAGATAACCAAAGGAGGAGTTTTTGAGGTATCAAAATGTTCAACCCTTACCCCCTAATTGGGGTAGTTTGTTGGTAAGTCAAGAATTTTAAATAGTAACCCCTATTGAGTGATACCTCATTAAAAAGGTCATTTAAAGATATGAATAATGGCGCAAACTAGAGATCTCTAAATTCAACCTACCCAACATAGCAACCAATCAAATTGTGAATGTTAACCTACAAACTCCGGTTGATTTTATTACATTACAAATTGCTCTATGTTGTTAAAATGACGGTAAGAGCAATTTTACGGTAAGACCTTGTTTTTTTAGCTCAGATTAAGTTCTCGAAATGGCTAAATTTCTTGACAGAAATAGATTCTGGACTCAAAAGCTTGTTGTACATTTCGTAACATTTCCGGGGTAATTATTAGAGTAAAATTCACAATTCGATTAGTCGCTATGTTGAGTAGGATGAACTTAAAGACCTCTATCTTGCGTCATTATACTTATTTTTAAAAGACCTTTTAAATGAGGTATCACTCAATAGGGCTTGCTATTTTAAATTTTTGACACACCCCCAAACTACCCTATTTTGAGGGTTAGGGTTGAAAATTTTGATACTTCAAAAAACTCCACCTTTGGTTATCTAAACTTTCCCCAAAGCAAATCTGTCTATTTCCTTAACAAAAAAAATAATGATATCGTGGAGTTTTATGAAGCATTTAAATATATTAATTACAGTTTAATGAAAGACCAATTAAATTTCTCCTCTTACACAATATACGATACTTCTATCAAAATCCAAGATACAAATCCTAAATAATTATAGTTACAGATATGAGACGTTAGTTGTCCTAGGACATTGATAAGACGCACATCCGATGTGTCGTGCTCTGTTAAATGTCGTCTGTGAGATGTTTTGTTTTGTTCGTGTTTTTTGTTGAATCTTACTATATTATCAATGTCAAGTGAGTGAAAAAAAAACTCAGAAGATGGAAAAGATGTTCTGAAACGCGTTAGTTGTAATACCAAGAATAAAGTCAGGTGGCAGAATACACATAAGTTAAATCATTGTTATTTTTTCATGTCCGTTCATTCTTTTTTGTAACAAAGGTAGGGTTCAGTTTTTATTAAATTCAGTAGGTTTTTAAATTAAATTATTAAAGCAGGATATATTAGTTCAAAAATTAAGCGATAAAGGAAAGAAGGCCTTACCAACAATTTTGGAGATAAATTAGTTAAACGTTAGAAATATTATTTATCAAAGCATTGAATAATATAGCAGTAAAGCAATTATTATACTATTTTCCTAGCTCTCTCTTTGTCTCTTTGTCTCTCTTATAGGTTTGTTCATTAACGCTATCATTTTGTTATTATAATAACATTAACGTTTCATTAATGTTTATATTTGTGAGCAAAGGAATATATTATATTTATCACGTTTATATTTAGCTTTAAAACCTCATAGTAATATTCATTCAACGCAATTATATTTAATTTTTTTCTTTAACATATAACTAATACATATTTCAACATAACTCTCTTAACAATGTTACTATTCATTATCATATTAAGTTAGTATAAAAATATATTTTATAGCGAAAGAGTACAAACATCATTTTAATTAGGTTAAAATGTTATTTAACATTCCTTAGAAAAGTATACAAACCTAATTCCCAGATGGATGAATATTCAAAGAGAAAACATGGATAATATCAGCATAATCTAGGAGTGTTGTTTTATAATAATTAATTCCAATGGAAGACATAAAAAATGTTACTAACAGACATACCATTTCCGACCCAGTTTTACTGTTGCAGAGAAGTTTATTGTTATGTTCTCTGATCAATGATATGAGATATGATTGTGGATCATTTAAATAGTAGTTGATTGTTTAATTTAAGGAATTTATATAATTAGAGTATGGATTTATAATCAAATAAATGTTATTTTAAGCATGTTCACTAGAATGTAAGCAGAGTGAGTTTTGGTTAGAAAATATAAACTTGTAGATATTTAATTGGCAAAATAAGCAACGTGTGTTTAAACTCCAAAAGATGATAGTATCAAAAATATATTAACTGTGTATATATAATGGGGGTTTGTTATTATTAGCCATCATTAAATTTGTTAAGTGTCGCATCTTACTTTCACTTTTAAACGTTACGGGTTTGTTGTGTGAAATTTTGTTTACTGTTTGTGTTTTTCCTTGCATAATACTTATATTTTGTGTGTTTGTATTGCGTGTTCATTTATTAAATACAATGTTTTTAAACACATAATTGAGCTTTCATGGTTCATTGAATAACCACTGCATACAAAATGTTAAACAAAGAATACCCTTAAACAATATTTTCAATAATTAAAAAACTCATCACTTTAAAAAACAACCAAAAACACTAAAGTTTGTATTCTATTCATTCTGTGGATAAAGATATTGACGATGATCCTACATATTAGTAACAACGCTCCTGAAAGTAGAGTTCTATAATAAGAACTACAGTTCTATAAAGAGAACTTGAGTTCAATTAGAAGAACTAGAGCTCTAAAAAATAACTGAAGTTCTAAAAGAAGAACTTGAGTTCTAAAAGAAGAACTTGAGTTATATAAGAAGAACTAGAGTTCTATAAGAAGAACTAGAGTTCTATAAGAAGATTTAGAGTTCTAAAAGAAAAACTTGAGTTCTAAAAGAAGAACTTGAGTTCTATAAGAAGAAGTAGAGTTCTATAAGAAGAACTAGAGATATACAAGAAGAACTACAGTTCTATAAGAAGAACTAGAGTTCTAAAAGAAGAACTTGAGTTCTAAAGAAGAACTTGAGTTCTAAAAGAGGAACTTGAGTTATATAAGAAGAACTAGAATTTTATAAAAAGATATTGAGTTGTATAGGAAGATAGAGTTCTATAAGAAGAACTAGAGATCTATAAGAAGAACTACAGTTCTATAAGAAGAACTAGAGTGAGTTCTAAAAGAAGAACTTGAGTTCTAAAAGAAGAACTTGAGTTGTAAAAGAAGAACTTGAGTTCTAAAAGAAGAACTTGAGTTCTAAAAGAAGAACTTGACTTCTATAAGAAGAACTAGGGTTCTAAAAGAGGAACTTGAGTTCTATAGGAAGAACTAGAATTTCATAAGAAAAACTTGAGTTCTGTATAAAGAACGAAAGTTTTAAAAGAATAACTAGATTACTAAAGAAGTACATGTTTAAACATAATCAGCTGTTATTTTTGATAGAAAATACTTTGTTAAATTGGATGCTAAGAAAATACCAATAAAATTGTTACTTCCTCTCTAAGTAACCTATTATCAAAACCTCAGGTTAGATGTCCATGAGAGGTAACATATATACTTTCTACAACAACGATTTTCGTAGAGTAATGTCGAACGGCTGATTACGTTTCTACTTGAATTTTTCTTATTGGGATGCAAATAGATTTTAAATACATTTTTCTGTATTTTATTGGGATTCAAATACATTATTATGGAGTTATCGGTAAAAATAAAAATAAAATAAAATAAAATAAAACAAAGAATAGTTTATGTTGTTGTTATAAAATGAATATTTTTGTTTAAATCGCCCTTTATATTTGAATAAAATTTAATTTCTGGATGATTCTGTGTGACAGTGCAATGTCTGCTTATTTAGTTCACACATACAAAAATAGATATGTCAAGGTTGTGATTAGTTTCGATTTTACGTTGCAAAAAATCTTCCAAATATCAAGTTTTAAAGTCATTTACGTACAAAAAGTGTATATTTTAATTATTCCGTGCAATCACAAATCTCAAATACGATATTTACTATATTTGAATTTTACGGGTATTTTAAATTTTTATTGAGGGCTACCACGCTCTTGTACGCCCGAGAGAAGATCAAAAAATGAAAAAAAATATATTTAAAAATTATAATTTCACCATTATACATCACCACTACTAAAGCTTAAATTACAGATTTAAAACCAAATTTTCCCTCAGGAGCTCTTTTGATCGAGTACATGATTGGTAATCCCGAAGGATAATAGCTGCATCTACATCTCTTTTGCGGTTTTTTAACGTACGATCAATATGATTCACCTTTATTAATCAGGTCTCTCTTTAGCAACTCTTGTTCGTTTGCGACCTTGACGCTATTAGGATATTCGATGGCCGTTAATTTATGTTATTATTTTTTTATAAAGCGAAAATGGCAGATATTTTTGCTTTTAAAAAAACAAGAAGAAAAATAATAAGAAATGCTTGTTTTTAAAATATTTCATAGAAGACATATTTATGCATAAATAGATGAAAATTTAAAAGCGAATAAAAAGTAGATATCGTGGTAAGTAATTTAGAATTTATTCAATCAACTTTTTTAGTAAAATGTTTTTAAATGTTTCTTAAAGTCGAAAAAAAATTCCAAGTTAAAGTAAAACATAATAAAAAAAAGTAATGAATATAAACATATAGTGAACAAGATATACATTAACTTTTCTCCAGTCGGTTGGATCGATGTACATTTCATGAACCCAGGTGTTGAAGTAATCAAAAGGTGTTTAAATACTCATAATTTTAAATATAAGATTTGTAACAAACTATGAATTCATCTATTGTTAAATCTTTTAAGATTAAATTATATTTCTATTACGGATAATCCAACTCTTATCCCCCCCTCTCTATTCAGAAAGTTATTAATTTCCGAAAGAAGGAAAGTCACAATCCGTGACAACATAATCCCAGACATGTGACGTCACTAGAGATTTCAACATAGATATATCATCATGTCGTTGTACACAACAGAAAGCACCATTGATGACGTCAGGAGGGACCAACTGTCTCAACAAAAGTTACACAAAGTAATTTATCTTGATGTAACTTTTACATTTCGACAAAGCAAGTCTGGAGATATTAATGATGGGGTAGGAATAGCAAACACAACACATAAGACAAGAGCATGTTAATATGTTTGTTGAGGCTTCTTTACGATGTGTGCTTTGTTCCATAGTACATCACTACTTTTAAATAGTCATGCTAGAAGTACATAAAAATCAACAAAATGTGTGGACTAATTTTGTTTCAAACGGATACTTGTATTAGCATTTAGATGATTTTGATCTGGTAAAATATATTTCATGAAAGCTTTTTAACACTATATTTTAAGGATAATGTTGACAAGTGCCCAATAATTCAATTTTACGGTTTTATTGCAGTTGAAAAACCGAGTAAGATTGTATTGGATACTGAGGCATAAGAAGTTGAAGGAAACAAGATGGCAGATATTGGCTAAATGGAGCGCTGTATTCGATTTCGTAGGACCTGACCCGGCGGTACCTTTGTTCTTGGCCAAGATATTTAACCAGCAAAGGTAGGACAGTCTTAGGGGTATTCCAATAGGAAATTTCTACTAAGATGGGACTCGTCCGGTAAGCCTTGAGTAGGGCATCTTAAACAAATCACAGGACGATTGAAGGCCACTTTGCTCTGATGATACAGGACATAGGATAGGAGTGAACTAAACGATATCTGTGTGAGGACTGATGGGGTTGTTGATGAGGCGACTGCAGGTCACATAATCTTTAAGTATGCGGTTCTTACAAAACCTATTGACTAGGGAGACATGAAGAATCTGCAAACGCCTCAAGCTTCATAGGTTCCGTATTTACTTGTAGAAATGAAAAAAAGAAGATTTTAAACCAAATATAGGCCTCATAACTAACTTAAAGTTTAATTTGAATATTAGGGAAGATTTAGGATAAAAACTCTATTAAAAGGAAAGTAGAAAAAGAGCTTGAAATATTAGCTCTTACAATCCAATATATTCTATTTCTGTTGTTCTATGTAGATTAGATATTATTATTATTGTTGCATCTTGTTCTTAGGAACTTAGCTTTTGATGTTTTATCTTTAATATCATTTTGAAATGATTCCCGAAATTCTTTTGTATATTTTCGTACTTCAAACCCGTAACCCGTATAATTTCTTTTGCTGTAGCTTGGAATACGTGCACCGTAACACATCTCACTGGGTCAGTAATCTCCTTCATGCCTTTTCTGAAGAGATAGTTCTCGTTTTCAGAGTTACCAGAATGATTTCTACCGTTTTATCCTACTTTTATTTCCCTAACTCTTCCAGTTCGTCTACCTTTTCTACATGAACCTATCTTTTTCTTTCCGAATCAAACACAACGTATACGTTTCTCTAGCTTTCTAGCACTCATATTCCAACACCTTCCTTCACATATGACCATATTTTAATAAAGTAGTCTCAATGATCATTTGACTCCCTATTGAGTGATGGGTTTTGGCAATCAAGTTCGTCGTGAACTCTCATTTTACGCACTAGTCTGGTGGATTACTACACATGTAAAAGGGGCTAATATAATAAGCAAGAATTAAGAGGCTTAATTAGATAACATTCCAGAGGTCGCTGTGTCCAGGGCCGGTTCAACTTTTAACCTCCCACCTTAATCTAATCTCTAGTTACAAGACAATAAAATAAAATTTGTTAAATATTAGTATTTTTTCAGTCGCATACTAATTAAACCTGTCATCTTTCACCACCATACTACAGGATGGATAAAAACAGCATAGATCAAACCTTGTATCTTAGATGGGAATCGAATTTGGGATCTTAAGTGCCACTCTTTATCAGAGAAGAGATGCTAATATTCACTAAGCTGCCAAAATAAATACAAATCAAATTCAACAGCTTGATTGCAGATTTTTAACCTTAAAAATACGTTTTTTTTGTAATATGTATCTCATTTCTTCCAACAAAAATGACATTTTTGTTCCACTAACTAATAAGGATTCATTTGAAATTAACAATGTTGTAAAAAAATTCAATAATAAAATAAAATAAAATGCAAAACGTTCTATATTTTTTTTTACAACAAGATGACGTTTCCTTGATCAAAGGAATCACGACATAAAAAACTGTTCTCTTTACATATCATTGAAAAAAAAAATGTATTATCTTTTTTTAGGATGTGTAAATTGTCTAAAATATTTTTGTAGTTTCAAACATAATGTACAACTCAAAACACCAATATTTGATTGTAGAGATTGCAGAATATTAATTGACATTAACACATTCCTTTCGTTTTAAAAGTGATTATAAAACAATTAAAAATGAAATTGAGTAATAACACAATCAAAATTTTGTAAAAGATTAATTTTTTTTATTTGAAAATCGTATTTACATATTTTACAAATACTACCAACAAATCCGTACACTTATAATTTTAGCTAAATTATCAGTGATGAAACATAATATATTTAAAAACAACAGGAATCTTCGTGAATGGGGAAATTAGCAAATCTGCTTAAGAGATTAAATTTGGTTCCCTATATCTGTGAAATTCTGAAAAATTGAAATTTGGTACTGTTTTATATCGTAAAGGAAACAAAACAATCGATATTCAGTATTGAAAGACATGTTTGTTTTGTGGTTTCCAAGTTCAAAAAGCTTTTCATTTATTTAAAGACTATCTGCCGGTCATCTGTACATACCCTACAGTTCAAATAAGTGAACATGTTTTTAACATATTTTGATATATAAGGCAAAATTAGACGCTTTCCAATTTTCTTGATGTTATATCTTAATATTTAGGTGTAGTTGACAAAAAAACAAACTTTAAAATCGACTTATGTTTTGCCTATATTAACAATAAATTCACATTTTAAAAACATAGTTTATTTAGGTGTAACATTGATAAAAGCCTAATGCAGAGAATTTATAGTTTTGTTTTTGTTAATGCATTATAAAACACTGAATCCCCTACCACAAGTTTGGTACAATAACACAAACACAAATAAAATAAAATAAAATATTTATTTGCCTTATGTTATTATAAGGTATTATATCAGATACCTCCGATGGTTGTAACTTGGTTACCACAATGTACATCAGGGAATTATAATAACATAAGGCAAATAAATATTTCATTTTATTTTATTTGTTTTTGTGTTATTGTACCAAACTTGTGGTAGGTGATTCAGTGTTTTATAGTGTTCACATTCACCACAGTGCTCATTGAACATCTATTTTGGTAATTCATTTAAAAAAATAAAATTTTAACTCTGATTTATTCTATACATTTGGATACGAATCAACATTGTCAATTTCTACATATGCCAACCACCGTTTTATATCGTGGGCCCTCCCCCCACCTCACTATAGGTTTTGAAGAATTTTTTAATTTTCAACATATGAACATTTTTCTTTTATTTCGAGTAAAAATATTTACACTTGTAAATTATATCAAAATCGGTTTCACTAATTTCAAGATAATTAAACATTTACGATCGCGCCAATGGTTTTTTTTTAAATCTTCTTAACTGACACGTGTTTTACTTATTGGTTTATTATTCGGGTCTTTAGACCCTACAATCGTTGAAGCTATTTTTGAGAATTTTGAGCTAAATTTTGAATTTTTCTTTATGCAGATCCCACTCCAATTTTCAATTTTATTGTATTAGAATAATGATTTGAATTTACCCCTAACCACAATCACTGGAAACTTTAAAATAAAACAAAATTATTTGATTAATTGTTCTTTATTTATTTTTTCCACTAAATGCCCTGAGGTACATTTCGATAACACGGTTATCATCATCGGAGGGTCTTGCTTCTAAGCTAAATCTAAACTTACATATATCTACTATTGAAATAAAATTAAACCAAAAACTATAATAACCTGAATTCAAGCTAAAATTCCTCCCACTTCACGGATCAGTTACCCAGTAAAATAGAGGCTTGGGCTGGCCCATTGTGAACTTATTGTTATATGTCTTAATATGTTTAGAAGCAAGACCCTCCGATGATGATAACCATGTTATCGAAATGTACATAAGTTCATTTAGTGGAAAAAATAAATAAAGAACAAATAATCAATTAATTGTGTTTTATTTTAAAATTACAGTGATTGCGGTTAGGGGTAAATTCGAATCATTATTGTGAATTTCACCACAGTGCTCAACAAGATTGTATCTTATTATATTAGGTTATACATACCGGTATGGGTGTATGAGAAGGTTCGTGGAAAGTTTATTGATCTTTTGCAGTAACATAGTTTCTCAAAATATAATATGACGGGGCACCAAGTAACCTAAACTAGTAAGTATATTGTGAAATAAAACCTCAATACATCCTACAAATAAACTCTAACGATCTGTAATTATGAGCTACACTCCAGAAAACAGTCTCCAGATCATTAGCACAAGAAGAGAAACATTAATTGTTAATACACTGCCATTTCCGGTTGGAGCGTCGTCGCTCATTACACTACTTGCTAATACAACTCCACCTCGTCCTCTTCCGGTCGAGATACTATTTACTTCCGGCGAGACACAGGCCTGCAACATACAGATTTTTATACTAGTTTATATAAGTCAAGAAGCTTTGGAAATTATGTGTGTTATTTGAATGATATTAAATTTTTGATGGACATAATAATATTATTGTAGAAATGAATATGGTGTGTAATGCAAATCCTACATAAGCTTAGAACAGGCGCCAACGTACATCGTTGTTGTATTTTGTACGATAACCGCCATAAAAAGAAAGATAAGAACATTATATTGATATTTATAGATATAGATATATACCATGTGTCCAAAAAGTCCCACCCCATTTTTTATTTTTTTTTTTATTAATGGAAATAGACAGATATTCTTTGGGGAAAGTTTAGATAACCAAAGGACGAGTTTTATGAAGTATCGAAATTTTCAACCATTACCCCTCCAAATGGGGTAGTTTGGGGGTAAGTTAAGAATTTTAAATAGCAACCCCTATTTAGTGATACCTCATTTTAAAGGTCTTTTCAAAATAAGAATAAAGGCGCAAACCAGAGGTCTCTAAGTTCATCTTACCCAACATAGCGACCAATCGAATTGTGAATGTTAACCTACAAACTCCGGTTGTTTTTATTACATTACAAACTGCTCTATGTTGGTTAAATGATGGTAAGAGCCTTACCTTGTTTTTTTTTAGCTCATACTAAGTTCTTGAAATGGCTACCATTTACTTTTTGGCAGATATAGATTCTGGACACAAAAGCTTGTACATTTAGTAACACTTCCGGTCTAATTATTAACGTAAAATTCACAATTCGATTGGTCGCTATGTTGGGTAGGATGAGCTTAGAGACCTCTGGTTTGAGCAATTATTCTTATTTTGAAAAGACCTTTAAAATGAGGTATCACTCAATAGGGGTTGCTATTAAAAATTCTTGACTTACCCCCAAAACTACCCCATTTTGGGGGTAGGGTTGAAAATTTTGATACTTCAAAAAACTCCTCCTTTGGTTATCTTAACTTTCCCCAATACAAATCTGTCTATTTCCATTAATAAAAATAATAAGAGGGGGGTGGGACTTTATGAACACATGGTATATATATATATATATATATATATATATATATATATATATATATATATTGTGCTCATATAAAACTCTATGAAAATTAAAAGAAATCAAATAAAAATATATAATTGGGACCATTTTACACGGTTTATATTCATATCTCAATAAACAAAGACCAGAGAACGGTGGTGACAATATATAAACTTTAAAAAGTCCCTTACCACACTTGGGAATAAACAAAATAACGTAAAATAAACTTTTTGTCAAAAGTAAAATGTTTATTCGTATTAGACCCTTATAGCTATTACAACAACAAAGTTGTCATCTTCAGAGGTAATCTTAACAATGACTAAATTATAACTATTTACAATTAAAATGACCAGTTTCTCTACCCCACTCCTCCGGTGCGTTGACCTATCAACAATATGGTTAACAGTTCAAATGCACCGGGCACTGGGAAGCGAGTGGAGACATATTACAGTCTGTATGAAGTAACCTGTCTCCTGACCCTTCGACTACCTGGGACAGGCCCGGGCCATTCACGTCGCCCGCAGTTGTTTACCTAATTAGTCGCCTATAAGCTTCCCCACTAGCTTAGGTAACTTTTTTACCTAAATCATAATTTCCGAAACTTTATCAAATATTTGAAAAGTACATAAAAAAATAAGATCAACGATACTAAACAAGGGCAAATTTGATAAAAACTAACAATATAGAGGTAATAAGAAATATAGAAATAGTCTGTTTAAATCTTGTAATAATAAAGTTGGTTTTATGTAACAATATGACAATGAAATTACAAATTTGCCCTTGTTTAGTATCGTTGGTCTTATTTTTTTATGTACTTTTCAAATATTTGATAACATTTCGGAAATTATGATTTAGGTAAAAAAGTTACTTAAGCTAGTGGGGAAGCTTATAGGCGACTAATTAGGTAAACAACTGCGGGCGACGTGAATGGCCCGGGCCTGTCCCAGGTAGTCGAAGGGTCAGGAGACAGGTTACTTCATACAGACTGTAATATACACATCTTCGATTTAAAGAATATTGTGATATAAAAAATTACGAAGTTCAGTAAAAATTTAACAACTGTTTCCAGTTATGCTACTGAATAAGACTGCTTAATGTACCAATACAATTAAAAATTGTTGCAATGCCCAAGAAACATTTCGAGGCTATTCTTCTATAAAATTGTAATTGTGACTTAGTAAGTACAATAATGGCGCCCAACAGGTTGTTTAAATATTATTTCTGTCGCTCAGAGCTTTAATTTAATTGAACAAATCTGCTAATTAGTCACTCACCTGAATCGGCTTTATAAAAGTATAATTATCTACACCCCCTGAACATCTCTTACTGTGTTCACCAAGGCAGGCGATGTACGCTATCGCATGAGGGATGAAACTTTGATCCATCGTTCCGCTGAATATAGTGTTTGCCAGAGGACCTTGACCGTAGACAGGAACATCTTCTCCGCCGTGTGTTGCCCACTGACGGGGGACAGCTGCACCATGGACTGCGTTGTGTTCGTCAGGTGTGGTACTGATGTTGGGTGGAACGATACGAGGGTTGGAGTATCCAGGACCGTTGCCGTATAGAAGAGTAGAATAGGGTAGTCCGTCTATATCGGAGACTTTGGAGTCAGATCCTGGAGAGTGAAGTGAAACAAAAGTTTAGATAAGAAATTAATGGTCTAACTTATGTTATATCCAAACAAATTAATATGGAAATGTGGTAGTAGAAAGGGGTAGGTTTAAAGTTCCCTTTATAGAAAATAATTGTTTGCTTAAAAAACAAAAACAAAAAACAACAGAAAATAAGGGTTTTTGTAACTAATTTGAAACCATCAAAATATTTATAAAACTCATCATTTCAATGTATATCTAAAAACATCACTTAATTTTTAGACCAGATTACATTTTTCAAAAGTAGGATTTTAACTGCTCCCAATGGTCTCTTGACCTCTGTTTTTAAGGTTTTTTTTTCTTTCTATTTTCTCTTTTTCTTTGAAAAATATGCAACCTCAAAACGTGTAGACCCATGGAGGCTGCATTATTTCATTCCGTATATATTTGTTTTTGTTTATCTTAACTTGTTGTTTTTTAGGATTTAGAAGTAATATTGTTTTGTTTTTTCTCCTTTTTGTGTATTTTAACTTTAAGTAATGTATTATTATGTCATACGTCAATATATTTCTATTGTTTAGTTTGTTGTTAAAGTGAGCTTCATTATTTTTTTTATTTTTCTCAATATAAATCATGTTTTGTTTGTCTCAATGTAATAAATGGAATAAAAAATGTTTACAATATAAATTATTATAAAGCAGATAAACCTTAAAAACTGACAGTTAAGATATTTTAAGCCGCAATGAAAAAACGTATGTTAAAATGTATCGTTTTGAATGACTATTAAAATCAGGTACGACTTGACTTTTATGTGTATTTGAAAAGTTTTTTAAACAAAACTTCACCCATCAATCGATGCCTATTGATAAACACTAAAGTTTCTATTTAAACCAATTGAAATTAGTGTGTGCCGACTTAAGCTTAGTTTCTAGCTCAAATTATTTGTCCAGAATAGTTATGATACTGACGATTTGAATAACGCCAAAAAACAAAACGTGCTCTGAGAATATGATATGTGCTTATTTGTTAGATTCCACTTAGTGATAAGAGCGGTTATAATAGCTGCATTTTAAAAGGATATTCTTTATCAAGACTTTGGTACCTAAAATTGGGTTTCCTTTGGGTGTAGCCAGTCCTCCCATAGTGAGGACGTGTGAGTGGTCCGATGTAAGGACAATCAAAGTTTCCGCAGGATCTACCAGTGCAAGGACATTGATCAATGCTGTCTCCAACATGAGTGTCTCATCCAACGCCCGATAGGGGTTGTTGTAGTGATGTGCATGATCTATTCGTCCACCTGGAACAGGTTTATCGAAATAATTAGTTTTATATTTTTTTTATAAATATCTACTCTACTATTCACAAATAATTGCACTATGAAAACAGTTTACATAATTTGCGTTAACTTTCTCAAGTACAGATAAACCCTGAGCAAACATTATCTATTCTAAAATTTGAAACTCTATATACAGAAAACCTACCAAAACTTTTATCAATATCCACTGCACTTCCCCAAAAATTGCAGTTTACAAGAGAAATTATCCATGGACTGATTACAGCATTACTCATAAAAATATATTTCCTAGAAGTCGATACAATTAAACATATAGCCGTATTTCATTGATACAAAAGCTCGTACTATTAAAAAAACTTTTAAGTTAAAACAAACTTGCAAAAAAAGTAACATTAATAAAACAATTCCCCATAAAATAAGAACAAGAAATATTTATACTAAATTCAAATATCACAAGATCTGTAAAAGATAACTAAGGTGTATATTAATTTAAATTCTGGAGATAGTAGCTTTTTTTTTTTATTAGCCAATGAACAGACAATTTAAAACCAAACTTAATGAACACTTACTAGCAAATAATATTACTACTACAAAATTCAATTACGCACGCCATGTAATGAACAATAATCACTATAATGCAGACTTTAGCACATATTAGCTTTACGTAATATAGTCAGATAAGTATAAGATATTGATGAATTTGAATTATACAGGTCATTAGAACAGAATTATTATCTTCAGAGGTACACTCCTTTGCACCTCTGTGTACCTCTGAAGATGATAGCAGAGCTATCGAAATGTGCATAAGGTAATATAAACGCATTATACAGTTTTGTGTAGTTGTGTTATTTTGTGGTTTATGGTTTTTCCTTGTTCATATACAATTACCACAGTGCTCTAGTGATTTATTGATATTCATAAAGTCCAATCTATTTCCTTGTACGGCAAGTGTAATAACGATGGTTGTAGATAACAAGCCGATATGATTTTACATATTTTTAAAATATGTAAAATATATGTAGTATTAAAATGTACATTCCTTATGACATAATACCTTTTTATATGTTAAATACTCGCAGCGTGTGTTTAAAATGGAGTTTTAACGGCTGTTGGTAATTTTTGTATTTTGTTAATTATTCCTGAACTCTATTGTTTTCCATTGGTTTTCTTTTCTTAATCTTCAGATACCCCTAAAATTTTAATGAAGCTGTAAAGCTGATTTATAGAAATTAAGACTTTTATAAAATCCCATAGGCTGAGTTTTTGGTATTTCTTCATTTATCGAAATTTTTGAAGAGATTGGAACCAAAAGATATTTTTTCGGTCTTTGGTTGCAGATGAGCAAAATTTGATAAACATTTTTATTGCCGATTTATATAAAATAAATATTTCGTAGTACATTATTATGTCAGATCCTCTAAAATTTTGATGTTTATGAAATATATGTAAATAGTACCTAGATATGACCAAAATATACCTAAATTACTAAATTTCATTGAAAACAGTCCACGGGTTTGGACTGTAAAGCACTGCACAGACAGTAGGAAAATATCATTTAAACAAACACTTTTTGTATTCATGGGACCAATATATACGAAAAAAAGTTGGTACCGATTTTTGACCTATGAATCCCACGGATGTTTGGAAAAGTAAAACTCGATTTGTTTTCATGTCATTATATTTTCTCCCTCAGTATCCAATCTGTTAATCTAAGGAAAAAAATAATAAGGACAATATTTAACAATTGGTCTCTAATTAGTGAATTATACAGTAAACAAAATGAAACCTGCATCAGACATCCATGACCAAGATGTAAATTGATGTCAATATATTGTTTCATAACTTTTTAAGAATCTTCTTGTTGCAGAACAGTTGTTGCTACAATTTCAATCGCGAATATTTCCCTTTCACACGTTATAGCTAGCTAAATTTACTCTTACAAAATTTATATTTAATCATGGATGTTCATAAATATACTTCATTGAATCAATTGTCATAGACTTCAATTGCATTTAGTTTTAAGCATGCACAACATTAATATAACTACTACTTTTCCTTATTTACAAATTTTCAATTTACATTAATTTATATTGTAAGAGGTAAAAATATGAGAAGACACTATGTGCAGTGGTATTATGATAAAGTCTTTTTTACCAAGAATCTCTCTCAATATTAACTGAACATAATTACTAGTTGGAAGGAGAAAGTGACGTATCTGATGTTTCAATTGTTGCTAAGTTAGGGCTGTACTCTCACCCTCCCCAATCGACCTCTTCATCTTCTTAAAGCCGCCAGATGTGTAACCTCTACTTGCACAAGCTCTTATTTTAGGTCCAAAATCTATATCCAATATGTCCAGGCTTTAATGCCAAAGTATATGAAATTGATTTATAAAAAACAAATCGTAAACTGTGAATATGGATTGCACAAACTTTCTCAATATGCAGTGAAGTAAAATATCCATCTCGAGAGTTAAATAAAATTTCTCATCTGATATCAGCAAATCCTCAGTGGTAACGTTTTAACTTCATGTTTAAACTTATGAAGTTTGTTCATATGTAATTATGAAGACGCTTACAAGTAGAATAAGTTGATAAATTTCATTTCGACTAATTTAACGCAAAATGCATAAATAACGTAAATTTCTTTGTCTGTGAAGCGTCTGTACAATGTAAAAGTCTAAACAAATTTTCAATCCTTGTTGACTAATATTTTTCTTGTGTGGTCTAATTCACCACGAAGTCTTATATTTGATTGTTTAATTTTAGAAGCATTGAAGTATTAAACAATAGTAATTAAGGTACACCTAATGATTAACACTAGTAATAAATATCTGAACATTATTATTTTTTGGCGCATAATCCGGTAATATGTTACTTACATAGTATATACAATGTTTATGTTAAATTAGATAATTTCAAACAATTTCGAACTTTAAAAAAATATTATCTTCAAGTTTAAGAGCCTCAAGAAAAAGAAAAAAATATTTTCGACAGGTTGTGTGTCCTCTGTCATGTAAACATGATAACGGCCACAGATATTATGAAAGGAACATGATGTTTATTGGGTGTAGTGAAACTGCCCCGACATTTTCGCGTACATTTCAAACTATGAAACTGCTCCTCTCATTATAGAGGATTAGGAAGTGTCGCCTCGCAAGACCAGATATGCATAAATTGCCCCGAACGCCCAAAATTTTATTAAAAATTTTATTTTACATGTTACACTACCAAACCTAACCTAACCTAAAATAACCTAACCTAACCTTACCTTACAGGCTTATATGCTTGATTGTGGTTAAATTTAAACATATACTACCGGAATAATTGCACTCGGGGCAATTTCAGCATTCTTGTCTTGCGAGGCGACCCTTCTAGATCCTCTTTAAAAGAGTGGGGCAGTTTCATCACTTCAAAAGTACCTAAAATATCGGGGCAGTTTCATAGTCCCCAATTTATTATATACTACTATAGCGTACTATAACAGAACCGTATTGAAACTACAAAATATTTAATTAAAATTTTCAAAATAGACGAAGTTCTAAAAAGTGTTTGATTTTATCAATATACCTATATCATACAAAACACATACAATATACAATATATATCATAATTGAAATAAATATTTTCATATTTCAATCCTGGACGTTTTGGTATCATATCTACCTCTCTACGATTAGAAATAAGTGGCAAAGGCGTAGTCAAATATGTAATTTTATACCTTGACCACCCTTGAAAATATGATATTCCTATAGTTACCAGAACCGGCAGGAAAGCGTCAATAATTTGAAAGTAGCGCATGGAGACTTTTTAAGTACATACACAAATACAAGGTCTGTTATGTTACGATAAGTACGATCTTCAGAAAACCTGTGCAGTAACTATTTTAAACACCTTGATCAGTTAATACATTATAACGTATACTATAAATTTGGTTATAATTTGCGTTAAATATTCATTTAAAATAAACCAAATTATAAATCTCGGGTAAAAAATTGCACCATTTAAAATTGTTGAAGTTTAACATTGTTACGTGTAAAATCCAATTTGGCGAACGTGAAGCAGATCGTCTTTATTTTAGATGGTAACGAATTAACAATATTGGCTGAAAGTTACAGTTTCTGTTTTACACGATATTTTTTGAATCGTAAGATTCCTTGATTTGAGTATTCAGCTTTTGTTTTCTATATTTTATAAGAACTCTTTTTTGCATTACGAAATTTTGTTTGTTTTACTATGAATTTTTTCAGCTTAATTAAAACAGTCCTGTTTTAGTCAAACAAAATCAAATTTTTACATTTCCTTTCAATTACAGTTGTGATATTTCAATAATTTTATAATATTTAATTTTACCAGAGGTAGAGTTTAGTAATATTAATTTACATAATATCAAAATTTGAAATAATAATTGAGAAGTTAGTGTCTTTATATCAATAATTTCTAGCATAGTTTTTATTATGTTGCAACTAAAACGAAATTTACGTTTCAAAGTTCATGTTTTTCAATCATTTATGAAATTAGCAGTGGTTAACGAAACATTGAACGACGAGTTTTTTTATATATTTTTCTTTTAACGATAACTCCTAAATCAGAATTTTTTTTCGAAGAAAGTGTTGAACACTTTCTTACTCTTAAGATTGTAAATTTCATCATAATCATTGGCTAAATTAATCTTTGGCAGAGTACAAAATTAAGGTTTTGTGGATGGATTTTAAATTTAATGTTAAGCAACTGTTGTTTATGAATGTTCCAAAACAACTTAAGTAATTATTTGAATCAAGATCGGTTTAATTTATGGAGAAAATAATTCTGTTTATCTTTTTGCAGCTAATGTCTTTCTCGATTGTCACGCCCGTATTCACTGTAAGGACATACAGAGGATTACATAACATAAAAAAGGCATCTATCAATCCAAATTATACACAAAAAGTTCACAAATTCCTTGAAACAAGTCATTGTTGTGTTACTTACTTTCAACAAAGAGGAAGAATCCTTTGGAGTTTTTCTGCAGGATGCTCAAAGCTTTAGTTGTCATTTCTGCCAACGAAGGATCCCCTGTTGGTCGGTTATCTCTATCTGCTTCAAAATCCATATGGGAATACGAAAAAAGTCCTGTAAACATAACGCTATACATTTGTACGATTAATTTATTATTATGAAAGAACCTTCTAGAGTCGTCAAGGAAATGGCAATACAAAGAATATCTAAAAACTAAATCTTTTAGCGTCTAGTCGTAGCTTAGATCCCTCTTCTTTCTTATATATTCTCCCATGACAAACTCTTGTTCTCATCCGACCCTTTTACGAAGTGTCAAAAGTTTAATATATAATATATTATATTTAGTTTCCGTAATGAAATCATTAACAATAATTAAGTAATTCCATCGCAGAACTGATTCTCAGTTATAAAGGGAGTTTTCCAATCTCCAGGGTGGTCAGTTGGGATGAGAAAACCAATTGATGGGAATCTTCTAAGGTAAGAACCAGCTCGATTACAGACTGCAATACAGATACATCCTCTAAATGTAATACCTAAGAGTTGGTTTCCAGAGACTTGTAGTAAATGTTATATTGTATTGGTAGATCATAGTCTTATCCATAAGGGTAGGTGTGTTTAAAAGAGTTGTTACAAAATTAAGGAGTTCAATAATAATAATATCTTTTCTAAGCAAACATACCGTTCTGGTTAGCATCCCTTGATCTAGTAATACAATTTAACTTACTTTAGTAATATAATTTAACTTATCTAAGATTGTCGAAGAGACGTACTTTTAAGTATTATAGGCCTATTCAGAGGATCTGCTTGTATTTTATTGTTTTAGGGGCTGGGTAAGTAACATGATAGCGCTACTTAACTTGTATTCATGTAAAAATTTTGTAAAGTGAAAACATTGTTTACAAAAATAAACTATTCAAACCTTGAAGGAACAGATTCAACATTTCAGTATTATCCAAATTATTACTGAATAATGATTTTCTTATAGTGGTTTAATGCGTTGGTATTACTTATTAATCTTCAAATTTCATTTATATATATATATATATATATATATATATATATATAAATCACATTAGTATGTTTTGCAATTATTTAAAATCGTAGTATGATGTCAATAATTTTTTTTTTTTGTTTTTACTGAAAACAACAGTTCTTAAGGACTAACGGAAACTACATTTGCTAGGTTGTGTTTTGTTATACTGGATCTGAGAAAGGTTGCGTTTGTTTTTCTTACCTAATAAGTGATCGACGCGTTTCGAGTCCACTTTACTCAATTGCTGCTTATTCCAAACATACTCTGATTTAATATTTCTTCGTTTCTTATCTCGGATCCAATCGTCGATGAGGTTTCGGCCATCCAATCTACGCCCTTCTTCAGATGTTTGTTCTTGGTCCCGAGCTACTTTAGGTAACCAATGGCGACGACCTCCTCCAAGCACTACCTGTTCACGGGTAAAAAGAAGAATGTTAAAATGTTCTACAATTATTAATTTTCAGTAAAATCAAAACTGATATGTATCAATAACAATAAATACATGACTGCCTAGAGGTATTCTAAACATATATATATATATATATATATATATTTAACATGTTTCGCCATTATACTAACGTCATCTTCAGTTTGTACGAGATATCGTAGCATGACCATATCTTTTAGTATAGATACGTTTTGTTTGTTTCTAATGATAAAAGTGGAACATTATTTGAATTGAAAGAACAGCATAGACTTCGCTGAAAATGTAAGAATTAGTTTAAATAAACCACACAAAACATTTCTCAAACTTTCCACTCACCAATTATCTTTAACAAATAAAAATCAAAGCAGGTATTTAAAATAAAAAATAGTTAGTTAGTTGTTAGTGAAAAGGTTAAAATATGGATTCTGCCTTTGAAACAAAATTACTATATATATATATATATATATATATATATATATATATATATATATACATAGAGATTACACTTGAATGATTCGCTTTTGCTATTAACGTATTCTCAGAATAAGTTATATTTTTATAAAATCAAACTAAGTAAGATTCATTTTTTTAATTTTTTATTTTACATGACTAGTAATACGCGTATAGGTTTAATTTCAAATTTCCATACAGGTTTGGTTCGTTATTCTTCTCAATTTCACTAAAATAGGTCAAGCCGGTTTTGAAAAATTGCGTATTCTAGGACCCGTAATTAATTCCTATATCTGAAGTTTAAGTTTTTATCGATAATTATTGATGAACCGATATTTTGTAGGGAAATGTGAGTCTGATAGGTTTCTTTGAATCTTTCGAAGCTACACTCGGACAAAAGGCGATACAAATTGTTACAGTCGTTTTTCGTAAAATCAAAATTTTGTGTCTTTTGTCATAAATTATGAGTTATCAAAAATGTATAAAATTTTGACCATAACTTATTCTTTTTCTACTCTGACGCTATTAAAGTATCAGAGGGATAAACCTATTTTAAGCTCGTTTCTTGTTTTTTAAACCATTTTTGACCAAGATTTTTTTAATATGAAAAAGAAGAAAATGGAGGAAATAATTCTTCTGCTTTTTATAATTGAAATCACGAAAGTCTATTTTTTTGAACTTGTAAATTGTATACTTTAATTGCTTTAAAATAAATTACAAAGGAGTGAATAATCAATGTAAAGGGTCAAACAGAATATTTACCCTCTAAAAAAACTTCCTGTATAACCAACACACAGAACACAATTCTCACAAAATATACGCCTAAGTATCAGACGCGTTTCAACGACAAGGTCGTCCTCTTCAGTGATACACGAGCTACACTGTATAGTTATAGTTTGATTGATGTAGCTCGTGTATCACTGAAGAGGACGACCTTGTCGTTGAAACGCGTCTGATACTTAGGCGTATATTGTGTGGGAATTGTGTTCTGTGTGTTGGTTATACTGTATATTTTTTCTCATAAGTCAAGCTCAACATTTGATATAACTTCCTGTACCCGTGGTTAGTAGACTCTCCATATATTGAACACTGTCATGAGCAAGGGATTGCTATTCCAAGCAGAATATAAACTTCTTGTCATGTAGTCTCAGGTTAGGTCCCTTTCTTTCATTTTTGCTATTAGGTCTAGAGACCCTAATTTTACGTTATTTTCTTACCTTTTTATAAAACAATGATTAATGAGAGGTTTTTGTCTTCAAACAACAATTTTTAAAAGCCACCAAACCAAGGAACCATGAATTTATCCATACATCATCTTCAATTAGTTCTTTTTTTGCCTGGATGGACTGCAAGACTTGCATTATTTAGTTTTCAAACTCTCACACATAATTGGTATTTTGAAACTTACTTTATGGGACAAAAAATTTATGTCTATTTTTTTCGGGTATAATATCAGGTTCGTGGTTCACTGAGCCCAACCACGAGGTTTCTAGAACAATGTCCGTCTGTCTGTTGTTTATCGTATGCATAGCATAAAAGTATTTGAGGTCTAGGAGTATTTATTTTATGTGCTCGTCTTCCTTTTTATTTGCCCAGTATACAATATACTCCCAGTATGTTTGGTAATAGAAAAAAGAAATCTACCTTAATTTCTTGATTGATCGACACGTTTCATGGCTTCTTGTACCTGAAAAAAATATTTTTCATCTTGCATTTCGTCTGTCGTTGATATTAAACAACATTGTGAAATAAACTTACACTTGGATTTCAACGGATTTGTTTTCAATAACATCTAACAACAATATGCTTACATTTATATTACGTCCTGGTTCGTCTTCGATCAGCTGTCTGGCGATGTCCTTGCAGGATTTCCTGGCGACTGGAGGTACTTTACCATCGTCCTCCCAGTATCTACTGGCAGAGTGAGCATACAATGCTGCAGGAGTGGCATGAGTAACTCTGGTATTAGTGACTATTCCGGTAGACTTGCCTGACAAATGAAGAAAATTTAGGTGATATAATATATACAGGTTAATAGAAAGCCACAGAGTACAAGATGGAATGAGAGACGACGGGAAATTAATAATGAAGTAACACTATGCTTCTTTTGTATTTACTAATGGTTCTGTTAAAAGTACACATCACGTAAATAATGAAGTCTTTAGGTTGAGTAATAAAGTCAATGCGACTAAATTCGAAAGGAGTTTATTTAAATAATTAGGCCTACTGATACAAAGTTATTTTTTTTTAAATAAAATTTAATAAATAACATAAAATATAGTAGTGAGATTTTCAAAAAAGTTAAAACTTTTCCAGCTTTTATAAAAGGTTCCTTGAAACTTTTATAAAACAGTTAAAATTTCACACAACATTAAATGTTTTTAAATGATTCGTTCACATATATATAATAATAACGAAGAACGAATTATATCATTCGTTCGTTATTCATTAATTCAGAAGGAGGACTATATTATTAGCTGAAACACCCGCCTCAATGTCTTTAAACCGTGGATTGCTCTTTTTAATAAACATTTTTCCAACGAAAAATAAATAACTAATAAATATCTGCAAATAAATGGTTTGGTCTCGCCGTAAAGAATGTTATTCCTTAAAAAAAACTGCGTTTGGCAGTAACAGTTTGGCAGTAACACATACAAACATACAGGTGAATTTAGATTTATTCTCTTTTTTTAAACCTCTCAACCATCATTGCCAGAACAAAACAGGAAGATAATCTTAAATCAAAAAGACCTCTATCCTTCGAATAGTCTAATAACAGCAAGATAGCAAGAGCTGGTCAAGGAAATTTTGATTGGAAAGAAGAAAGAGAGCAACCTAACCCAAGACTGATAGATTCAAATCGTTTAAAATAGTAAAATCTGAGGCTTTCGACGATCTGTAACAAGACCTGCAGGTGGGGAAATTCCGAGGAACTGTAGCTACAAAATGTTCATATAGTCCGTTTATATAATCCCTCTCTTTCATCTTTCTTTTCCGACCTCTCTCTACTAGAAAATTCGAGCGTTAGGAATCTTTATGTTATGTCAAAACCGTCCTTTTTTTATGAAGCGATGATAACTGAGAGGTTTTCAAATTTATACAACAGAAAACAATAATAACAAACGCCATTTTGAAACTGTTATGTACATATTTTATGGTGCATTGCAAACTTCTGAATGCTGTATCGATATATCGATCATTTCTGGAATTGTATATGTTATTTTTGAAACAAGTGAATGTCATAGGTAAATGGAAAAAAAGTATTTTTTGACATATGTTTAATGAAACCGCTTCTTTAAGTCAACTTCATATCCAGAACTTTCTGGACACCCCAATGTGATAGTATTGGATTTGAGGGTGGTTTAATGTCCCACAATCCACATGCATGAAGGTTTGACTTTTTTCAGATTCACAAAACTTGTAAAAACTTAAGATAAAAGTTTAATGATTGAAATGTCGTCTTGATCAAAATAACCAGAAGTGTTTCTCCTCCTCATTCTTTTTATGATAATATTTTTGTTTTTTTTTTTAAAGAGAGTGACTGTGTAAGATTTAATAACTATGCACTTTTTACACCAAGATAAAGAACATTAAATGAGCTACGTCAGACAATATCAACTGCAAGATGTTATTGGAACATGTCGTGCTAGGTATCACAAAATTAAATCTAGTTTCTTTCTACAAAGTTCGTTTTTTTATTAAAATTTATTCAAAATATATAAAAATGAGATTTTGCTGACACAACAATGAATGACGTCACAGATAAATCTATTTCGATTTAAAAAGCAATTTCCTTTGAATGGAATAGAATCTAAAACAGGCACACGTCCGTATATTCGACAGGTAATCATTAGGATGTATTGTTATATTTTAATGGATTTTATAATTGAAAATAAGGTATTGGTGCATTCTATATGGGAAAAAGTATTACAATATCTATATTTGATAAATTAAGAATACGGAAGATTCATTTTTTTGGTATAAAGATTGTTACAAATGTACAAATGCAGATTATTAACTCTATAAGGAATAACTGTAGAAAACTCTGTATGTCCCGTAGTCAAAAGTTAGGTGTCAACTAATGGTCAAATTGAACTTTTTTTTGTATACGGCTTAATTTTCCAAGCCTAAAAAGTGCCACAAATAGTAATAAGTCAAAATTTTCAAACGTATACCTATTTCTACTGCAGAACTACATATATTAATATATTTTACAGTGATTTTATTTCTGGTACTTTATGAACATTCTGTATATACATACTTGCGTAGGGTTTGGTTTCCAGAAAGGAACATTGTTGTCGGCGATAAAACTACTCTGGAGAAACATTATCCATAAGATTTCGAGATCCCAAAGTAGGCTACACGACTCATCGACTCATAGTAAGTGTGAGTTAATGACGTTTTAAGCTAGTAACACTTTGTACTTAACACTGCCATTTCAGAAAGCAACTGCTTTAACTGGGTATATTTGAGGAAGACTCCTATGCAATGCATGAAACTTTTCGATGTGAGACTGCTACACACTTTCTTCTTGGTTGTGAGAAAAGAGAAGTCTTTAGAGCATCGGAACCAAGGGAGGATGCTGCTACTAGTATTGCTAAAAATCTTCTGACAGTTTTTGAAGGCTCAAAAGGCTGGCCTGTTCTAATGGCTCTAAATAATAGGAAGCACAATAAATGGTTTTGACTATCAGAGGCGTCGCGTCTAAATCCAACCAAGAATTGAGGAATCCAAGAGGGATTGAGGATACTTTTCCAACTTTCGAGAACTCCGGTTTATGAAATAGCTATAGTTTTGGCTTTCTCTGACCCCCTGTTTTAGCCCCCGTGGGGACTGTCTTGACCCAACACGCTGATGAAAAAAGGACGATCTACGATTAGTAGGGAATCCTGACGACGAAAACTGGATCTCAATGAGTTGGACAAAAATCAATCGATGAAATGCGAGGTTTGGAAATTGTAATTCAGAAAAAGAATTTAGTCAATATAACCTACAAGGTAATGTTTCTATTAACAATAGTAGTTTTCTTTCGTTACATTAATTAATAGGAAAACATATTTTTTCTTGTACACCTAATACTGCCTAACGCAGAACAATAATCATCGACCAACAGCTACTGTACATTTGAACAAAACACCAGTATGTGAGATGGATGTAAAATATTGTTGAGTGATTGTGATGTAACATTAGTTGAAATGACTGGCGATAAAAATTATAATGAGGTAGGTAAGCCCTTACATTGACTATCTCAACCATTTGTGGGTTTCGGTGGCTGGTGAAAGAGTTAAGGATATCACTATTACGTATAATTTATTGTAATTGACACTACACATATACACTATACAGATTACATGAAAGTTATATCTGATATTTGAGAATATCAGGACTCAAAACAGTGTAATATATTTTGTAAATAACAATATATTTGATATTTTTGAAATTGGATCAAAATCTAAAAGTTTTTAATTCATATAAATGAAATCTTCAGACAAGTAACATGTAATTTGAGTAATCTCGTGAAACTTCTGATTCATTAGATATTCATTAGTTTACTGCCTTTTTGACCATTTTTCTTCTTGAGGATTGCATGCGTTTCGCCAACGTTAGTAGCTTCATTAG
Source organism: Aphrophora alni (assembly GCA_963513935.1). Taxonomy (NCBI): domain Eukaryota; kingdom Metazoa; phylum Arthropoda; class Insecta; order Hemiptera; family Aphrophoridae; genus Aphrophora; species Aphrophora alni. Next base: position 38,285,308 of record OY740777.1, read on the forward strand.
GACAATTAGCATTTAGAACTACCAACAACCTTAGTTAACATCTTAATTTCAAAGATCCAAATAAACATGCACCTTAATTAGAGAAGTGTAGGTTATAATATAAGATCTCTTAGGGAAGTTGGGAACACATGACGAACTGGCCGAGCGTTCAAAAAATGCTTCAAACATATTGATGCCTTGAAGTCATTATCAAGACATTAAAGTTACGAACAACTCCTTGCGTCTACCAAACACACTTACAACAATATAACCTTGAAATTATTTACATTGAATGTAAGAATAGGTATTTTAACACCATTGAAGTACTAGAAATATACTAAGAAACACAATCTAAAAAAATGGTATCTCTAATGTAAAATATGTATTGAAAAGTAATACATTGTTTGACTAGTTTTTTTGATTTTATAACAATAAAACTAGTAATTTATTTACAACCATTCCGGCTCAATTTAGTTTACGAGCTCCTAGAGACCAATTACGTATTTAGAGCTAAATTGTATTACATTAATTTGCGGTGTGATTTTTGTTCGAGTAGATTATATGATCTTATTGTAACATTTATGTAACCTGATGAAGTCATCAATGTTATCGAAACACGTGTAGTCCTGACAAATCAACAAGAGAAAAAACATAAAAAACTGTTAAGAAAATTAAAACTAAGTAACGTGTGTTTGTTACTTATAAGTCAGAGAAATACTAGTTGTGAGCATGATTTACAAAACAGTTGGAACTTATTTTACATGTACAATATTTTTATATAATTGCTATTTAATGCGTCATCATTGTACATTAACCTCAGAGGTTCATTTACAGAGAGTACTATGTTGTCAATCCCGCTTGGCTCTAGCTGGATATTTTAATATGTTACGTAGTCTTGGGTTATATCTCTCTCATCTTTCCTTAACAAATTGCATTACTCTTCCCCTCTAAGAGTATTTGAGAGGTAGTGATGTTGATTTATGTTACGCTACTTTTTTCATTATGACAGAGTGGTATTTCAACATCAGACAATAAGAAGAGAAAATGCATTATTATTTTTAATACAATAAAAGTGCGAATTTATTTTCATGGAATAGTATATAGACTGTTTTCAATGGCCGCCATTTTTAAATGGAGAATAAAATAGAAAACCTTACAAACATCAATCGCCATAGGTGCAAAGAATTTTATTTCGGAAATTCACAAATTCATACAGACGTGTGGTTGTAACTGCGTCACAAGCACTCAAATAAACTTACCGTCGCTTTACTCAATCAAGTAAGGTATTTCTTTGAAAACTATACATGGGGAAGATCGTATTTTTTGTCTAATTTTTAAAAGTACATGTTCTAAAATATTCCTAGAAAACATATTTACAGATCGTAAAGTTATCAACAATTCCCTAAAATATTATTAGATTTTTCTTGTTTTTCGAGGCTTTCTCTCTTGATCCTCATCACCTTATTCAAAGGGGGATAAAAGAACATAAATATATTATATAATTAGCCCTCAAATGTTGTAATGGCATCAGGGTCAGGAGAACTATAGTTGGTCAGGATTATATTACTTGATAAGAAAGATGATTTATTTGGTAACTAAATAATATACCAAGTGTCCCAAAAAGCCCCCCTCCCTATTATTATTTTTTATTAATGGAAATAGACAGATTTTCTTTGGGAAAAGTTTAGATAACCAAAGGAGGTGTTTTTTTAAGTGTCAACATTTTCAAACCTAACCCCCAAAATGGGGTAGTTTGGGGGTAAGTCAAGAATTTTAAATAGTAACCCCTATTGAGTGATACCTCATTTTAAAAGCCATTAAAAATTGGAATAATGGCGCAAACTAGAGGTCTCTAGGTTCATCCTACCGTAAATAGCGACCAATCGAATTGTTAATATTACGTTAATAATTACACCGGAAATGTTACGAAATGTACAACATGCTTTTGAGTCCAGAATATATTTCTGTCAAGAAGTAAATGGTGGTTATTTCGAGGACTTAATCTGGGCTAAAAAAATCAAGGTAAGGCTCTTACCATCACTTTACCAACAAAGAGCAGTTTGTAATGTAATAAAAACAACCGGAGTTTGTAGGTTAACATTCACAATTCGATTGGTCGCTATGTTGGATAGGATGAACTTAGAGACCTCTAGTTAACGTCATTATTCTTATTTTTAATAGGCCTTTAAAATGAGGTTTCACTCAATAGGGGTTGCTATTTAAAATTCTTGACTTACCCCCAAACTACCCCATTTTGGGGTAAGGGTTGAAAATGTTGATACTTCAAAAACTCCTTCTTTATTTATCTAAACTTTCCCTAAAGCAAATCTGTCTATTTCCATTTAATAAAAAAAAAATAGGATGTGGGACTTTTAGGACACTTGGTATAGAAAAAGGTGCAGCTATTGTCACTCAGGTCTGTCTCTGTCAACTCCGAGGGTTAAAATAAATCTAAAATGTCCTGGGAGTGAAATTAAGAATTACAGGAATGGTAACGGTTTATCCAGACTACACATATTACCTAATGCAAATCATGTGTACATCCAAAATAGACAGGAGTATTTGGGTTTTGTATTTTAACTTTTAAACACTCTAATAGACCCACTTATCTGGTTTAATAATGTATCACATTTATACTTCATAATATTTTTGCTCTTGTACATTTGATGTTAAGTGTATCAAACACAAAAAAGCCACGAATATAAAGACCCTACCTACATGATAGTGAACTGCAGGGTAAACTTAGTTTAAATTTTAATAGAGTATTAACACAAAGTTAAAGTTACCTGCTTGTTGCGCCCAATCAAACAGAGACTCAACTCGTGATGTGAAGCTTGAGAAACAGTTTTCAAACTTTCCTTTCACGTCTAGACCCACAGTTTCAAAGTTTGCTTTCACACCGCACAGAAGAGCTGTAGCACAGGCGGAAGATTCACCGATCTGTGCGTCTAAATTGTACGTCTGTAAAGTGAAACTTGTTAATTAATCTTTGGTACAACATGGTTTGCTTTGATTATATTTAGTGTAAACCAGAGAGATGTTACACATAGATGTATGGGGATTTTGTACGTGGATGTGACGCCTCGATTAAAAACGACAGAAATGCAAATAATATAATAACATTATTGAGTAAAAATCAATAGTGATATATTAATTACTTTTCCAGTTTGTGGGGGTAAGGCTAGTATAACGTTTTAAATAATGTTAAGTATTTTACATTGCAAATATAATTTAGTTATACCTTTAAAGACAAAACAATCAGTATCCATTTTAAATAAAAGTAATATAGAGTGGATGAAAATCAACAATATTTGTTGAGAATATCATGGTACCTACCCAGACCTTCCACACAATGTTTTAGATTCTCTAAATGTAACAACCAAAAGATTGTCTCTAGGACCTTGCAGGAAATGTTTAAATGTATTTGTTGACCCAGTGATTTTATTCATCAGGGTAAGTTTAAAATAGTTATTACAGTATAATTTAATATATAAGTTGAATATCAAACGAGATATGAACATACATATGTTTAAATTGCTTCATTTTCAATTACATTTCGTTCAAATCAACGAGTTTGTATATTATCAAACTCTAGTCCCCTATAACAAATTTCATGTTCCTTTTTTAAATTTTTATGTAGGGACTACAAGGATCAAGAAAGGAAGACATGTCGAAAATATTGTACTCGGTTTCCTAAGGCCATCGAATGTGAAGATCAGTCAAAATTTGGAGGTTAACTTTTTTTTTTAATGATCAGTGAAAGGAAAATATACGCGTGTTTACTTGTTGCTTATAAATTGTTTTAGACATTTTAAAAATATATTGGATAGTATAATATGGATTTAATTTTAATTTTACCTTAACGATTAAAATCAAATACCAACAAATTGGGCTTTCGTACAAGTAAATTGAAAAATGTTGATACCGGATCCAAAATATCAATTAACAGATGAATAATGTAGAAAATATATCTACCAATAAATGGCTTTACTGAACGCTGTGCCTTTGTTGTCCCATTGTTATGTTGGTATTATACGCCTCAACTATTATTCAAAATGTGATTTCACGACTTATATAAAGGGTTTGCTAAGGGTAGGCGTTGCCATGGCAACGTTTTCTATATGGTAACCGGACTTAAAATGCTTAAACATTAC